>APFE030145783.1:0-12207 GCA_000404065.3 Pinus taeda | reverse complement strand
GGCATCTTTGCACAAAAATGAGGCTTGGGATCTGGTGGACTTGCCGGCTGGAAGGAAACCCATTGGCAGGAAATGGGTGTTCAAGAAGAAGACAAATGTAGAAGGGAAGGTGGAGAAATACAAAGCTCGGTTGGTAGCAAAAGGTTATTCCCAGGTGCCGAGAATTGATCTTGGTGATATTTTCTCTCCTGTTGCCAAGGTAACTTCTATTAGATTACTTTTATCTGTTGCTGTTGCTTTTGATTTTGAGGTAGAACAGATGGATGTGAAGACAAAATTTCTTCACGGGCATTTGGAAGAGGAAATCTACATGAAGCAACCTGAAGGCTTTGCGGTGAAGGGTAAAAAAGAACGGGTATGCAAGTTAAAGAAGTCTCTGTATGGGTTAAAACAGTCACCAAGGATGTGGTATCAGAAATTTGATACATTTATATGGGGACTTGGCTTCACCATAAGCAAAGTAGATCACTATGTGTATTTTAAATTAATTGGTGACTGTGTTATTTATCTGGTCTTGTATGTGGATGATATGTTGCTGGTTGGAAATGACAAAGAAATTATCCAGGATTTGAAGACCCAATTGTCCTCCAAATTCAACATGAAAGATCTCAGTGCTGCAAACTATATTTTGGGCATGGAAATTAAAAGAAATCGGGCAAAGAGGAAGCTCTGGTTAAACTAGAGGAAGTATGTCAAGACAATACTGCAGAGATTTAATATGCAGGATAGTAAACCGGTGAAGGTTCCTATTCCTTTAGGTGTGAGGTTATCTGCTGAACAGTGTCCCAAGACAAAAGAAGAGGAAGAGGACATGTCCTGTGTTCCATATGCAAGCGCAGTTGGTAGCTTGATGTATGCAATGGTCTGTACTAGACCAAACATTGCACATGCAGTGGGAGTATTGAGCAAGTTTACGTCAAAACCAGGGAAGGAGCACTGGACAGCAGTGAAGCGGGTTTTCAGGTATTTGCATGGCACTAGTGATTATGGTTTGTGCTACCAAGGAAGACCAGGATTGTACAGAGTGTTGGATATTCCTAGCTTTGTTAATGCAAACTGGGCTGGAGATCTGGATCAGAGAAGATCTACAAGTGGGTATGTGTTTAACCTATTTGGAGGTGCAGTCAGTTGGATGAGTAAGAAACAATCTGTAGTGGCACTATCAATTACAGAGGTAGAATACATGGCAGCCATTCATGCAAGCAAGGAAGCAGTTTGGCTGCAAAGATTGTGTTCAAGTATGGGGTTAGTACAAGGAGCTATAAGGATAGACTGTGACAGCCAAAGTGCAATTTTCTTGGCAAAGAACCCTGCTTATCATTCAAAGACAAAGCACATTGATGCTTAGTATCACTTTGTGTGGGATATGATAGAAGACAAAAAGGTGTTGTTGGTAAAGGTGGACACTTTGAAGAATACTACAAATGCGTTGACAAAATATGTGAGCTTTGAGAAGTTCCCTTGGTGTAGAGAAACAATGGGCATTTCAGGGTTGGAAAAATGACTAAGCTCTCCTGTGGCCCCCTGTGGAAAGAAAACAACAAGTGAGAGATTGTTGGGTTGTGTTATATTCTTTCCACGACTAACCTACGTAGTGAACCAGGGGGTTAGAGAGGGGGCGGAGCCCCCCCTTCGTTGCGCCGATTGCGCAGCGGGGGGCTCACAGGGGGGGGTGGCAGCCCCCCCTGTCCAGGGGGTTTGAGGGGGGCGGGTAGCCCCCCTCTATGGGGTCCAGGGAAGTCCCCCAGGAAAAAAAAATTTGGACCCTATATTCGGTTGGGTGAACCTACCTATGGTTTTCGGTCCATGGTTTTGGACGCGATGGTTTTCGGTCCATGGTATTGGATGTTTCAGCATGTATAAATATGTATTGTACCATTGAAAGGAACATAATGAAAAATCAAGACGGTAGTCCCCGTTTTGGGATCCAGTGGGAAATCTCTGTGTATATGTGTTTTATGTGTTATGCTCTCGCATTTTTATTTTTCATGTGATTTAGAATTCGTATACAGGTAATTTTTGTATGGGGTTAAAACCTACAAAGACAAGAAAATATTTCTCTCCAAAAAATTCTAGTGAAAATGTAGTCCTTTTCACTTACAATAATCTTTGAGTTTCCATGCATATTTTGAATTGTTTCCACAAATTTAATAGCGAGTGTACTAGTTTTGAAAGGATGATATAGTGCAGAAAAGTGTGCATACATGGTAAGTCTATTGAATGCCACTATGATGACTTTCTTTCCTTCAAAGTTGATTAAACCTATGATGAAATCCATTCAGACATCTTCCCAACGCTAACTTGGAATGGGTAATGGTTGTAAAATACTTGGGGTCTTAACTGTCTCAATTTTATTTTGTTGGAAAACCAAACATTTCATCACAAGCTTTCAAAAATCAAATTTAAATCCATCCCCAAAAAATTCATTCTTGACCTTGTGGTGGGATTTTAAAAATCAAGAGTTCCCTCCTATAGAAGAGGTGTGTAATTCCAAAAGAACCTTTTGTTTAAGATAAGATTTCCTACATAGATATAAGTGATATTTGAACCACAGTGAGTCATTTTCCAAAATAAATGAACCAGATGCATTAGGATCTTGTTGTAACTTTGAATGAGTGTCCATACCTCTTCATCATTCTTCCATTCTTCCCTTAAGTTATTCAACTAGGTTGGATAATACAAATGACACAGATAAATGCTACCACATCCTCATACCTTCTTTAGAATGCATCCACAACAACATTTTGCTTCTGTTTTTTGTAAATCATTTCAAATTCATAACCCAACATATTTGTGACCCATTTTTGTTACTCCTATGAACAATTTTTTTTTCCAACAAGTATTTAAGATTATCATGATTTTTTTTTACATTGCAGTTTATTCCCATTAGGTAAGGGCTCCATTTCTTTAGTGCATGTAGGATTGCCAACATTTCCTTCTCATAAATAGATTTTTATAAATATTTCCCCTTGCTTAAATGACTTTCAAAAGCAATGGGTCTCCCTTCCTACATTAAAACTACACAAATCATATTTCCTTATGCATTGCATTCCACATTAAAGTTTTTTCTAAAGTTTCATGTACCTAGTATCAAATCTTAACACGTTGCCTCTATAAGATGTTCAAAGGACTTAGTTGATTCTGTAGTAAAAAAAAATGCAGATTTCTTCAGTAATGTTGTTAATTGTTCTACTATCCTCACATAATTCATAACAAAGTTTCCATAATACCCTATCAACGTAATAAATCCTCGAAGATGCGTTAAGTTTGGTGGTATTTTCCATTCCTTGATGGATTTTATTCTGTTAGGGTATAACTTAACGTCCTCATGGGATACAATATGACCCAAATATTCAACTTCTTGTACCCCAAAGGAACATTTTGAGAGTTTTGCATAAAAATTTTACTCCTCCAATAGTTTTAGCACCTTGTCAACATGTTTTTTATACAAAATCTATGACTGTGGATAGAAGTATCTTCCCTAGACCTAGTGGCCTAGTCTAGAACAATAAAAAACAAAGAATATAATGTTTCCCCTAAAGTAATTGAACAATGAGATGAGGCTTACCTAGAATCCACCAGAAACTTCACTCTCTTCTTGGCTTGTACATTCCAATCCTAGTTGTGTTTTCTATAATTAGAACCTGCACATACAATCAAAGCAAACGAAAGATCTATGACATCTATGTAGCATTATACAATAAATTTATTCAATGTATAAGAAAAGTATTGAAACTTATGAATGTAAACATCATATATAGGAAAACAATGTACTCTTTGTATTAATAGAAATGGAGCAAGTTACAACCAGATATAAGAGTTGATCATGTAGAGAACTCCCCAAGTTGACCTGTCCTTCCTTACCATAAAACACACATCTATGTCACCTGAGTGCATGGAATGATGACTCTCTTAGATTTAGGGCAACAACATGAGGGTAATAAATCTAAAAAATTGAACCCCTAGCTTATGGATGGAAGTAAATGTATAAGACAGGATGGTAGTTTAGGAATTCTTATCCATTTACCAATCTAGGCTTGATATCCACTCTTGATAGGAGGATGAGCTCAAGGGATAAGAGCTGAAATATCCAAGGTAGAATTAGATAGGATTCAAAGTTCTTATCCAATGTAAGTGCTTGAAAAAACTCCTGAAAGCTTTGGGAAGAGGAAGCTTTAGGGTTTTTAATCTCTCCTGGATTTCTAGAATCAACACACCCTGAGCAAGGGACAACTTTCTAATCATTCGTTTAGGTGCAGAATGGAACAACCCACACTAAACAAAAGTCCCTAAGGGAAAAATGTGTGTTAGGCCTTAAAAACATGGAAATTAAGTAGTTAAGCCCTTAAATTTTGGGATCTAGGAGATTCATTCCAAGGTATTTGCGTACGGATAATGAAAAAGCGTTCATGGATGTTGTTTGATCTAGTTTGCAGGCCTATTCACTAGATGTGACAAAAAAGCATATAATAGATTTCCCCCTAAAGTGAAAAGTCAAAAACAGTGGTTAATGAATGAAGTGCTTTAATTTGTGACAAGTCCAGATCAATAACAATGATTTATATCATCATCTATTACAATACATTTAAGTCATGACATATTTGCTGAGGGGGGGCATACGCATGCTTAACACATAAGATAACATTACATCTACAATGATAAGAAAAACATGTCCACTAATGACAAAGGGTATACCCATGATTGGATGACTCTATTATCACAACCATCATGATTTGTAATCTTTCATTAATCCTAAAATTGTAACCCGTATATATGAGACCAAATCTAGGGTCTTCGGTATCGTTCACTCCATAGTCCAATGTATGATTCTAACCATGTGAATCAATGAGTTGAGGTTGAGAATGGTAGACACCATCTAACTCCCTATTAATGATGTAAGTCATTAAAAACCACGACAAAAACACCAATGATGTTAATGAATGTCAAGGTACTATAGTACAAGCTGTATGGTGTGAATGAATGAGTTGAAGTTGAACACCACACAGAATCTGTCAGTCGAAGGTAAATGATGAAAACATGTCACTAAGAATGAGGAAACATGTCATTGATGTATTCAAGTACCAAGGTACTAGAAGGTCTTTCTAAGTAAAATTATGAGATAATGAGCTTATGTCAACAGAAAGAGACCTGTCGCAAGAGGGCCTTGATGTATCCCCCATCAATGACACTAAATGAGTATCATGATTTGAGATAGAATCATATGGATACAAAATAGGATGAGGATTGACATACGTTGAATGAAGGTGTGAGTGTCTGTCAGTATTTCCCGTCACTAGTGATCAAATGTGGTCCTTCAAAGTTTCTTGATAGGGGCCAAGGTCAAATTTTTATGGTTTAAAAGGATTTGAAATAAAAATTGGATCACTGGTTAGTATGTCTAGGTATGTTATGCTCGCTCCATTTCATGGTCCAATGCCATTTTGGTCCTGTTATCACTCATGATGATGAGTCATTAGTAAATCTCTTGATCACCATCTCAGTCTCATCTCATGGTCGTTTCATACTCCATTAGATGTCATCAATAGGTCAAGTCATCAAAATGGTCAAAAGAGTCATAACAACAGTGATGGTTAATAACTATGGGAGTAGTAATTAGAGGAAAAAATGTGTTCAAGGAATTTTAGCTTGTTCAAAGATCCCTATTCATACTTCATATAACTCCCACAATTTTCCCTCATAAATCCCCTCATTCCATCTAAAACCCATTTTTCCTTGAGAAATCCTTAAATCCTAAGTCAAAACACATTTTTCCCTTGGAAACACTCATATTTCATATTAATTCCCAAACTATAGCCTTATCCCAAAGTCACTTTGAATACTCGTTTAATCGCATTTCCATTGTTATACATTGAAACTCTAGCCACACCCATTCAACTATATTGAAATCCCTTCAAAGCCCGCAACCCACAATCAGAGCATATTACATAAACAATGAAATAACACTCCTCATCTCTTCCTAATTGCGATTATGATATCTCACAATCAGTCCCATCCTGCATCCAATAATCAACTCCTCATCTTGTAATAACTCCCGCTCATTAATAAGCCTCACGCCGATACACCTCGCACTGATATGTCCCGAGCCCCGGCTATGAGTTCTGGATCTCGGGTATGAGTCCTGACTCTTGATTGCAATAAGTCCTGGCCGCTAGTGATTGCATCAACTTTGAGTTCCTCCCCCGCAAGGTCTTCCTCCTATTTGTGATTGTGATGTGGAAAGCCCTAGACCGATCCGATATATTATAAAATGGTTCTTGATGAAGTATCGGGTCCGAACCGTCAGCAAAACACTATGGAACATGGTTTAGAGCCCCTCTCCCTATTGCGATTGTGATATATAATTGGCCCAAATCAACAACCCAGATATCATTAGCCTGGATCAGAAAATTCAAATCAACGACTCGTATTTCTTCCCGATAGTCAATATCAGTTAAGTTTTTCATGCCCTCGGCCATGATTTTTCAACGTCTTTTATGTAATTTCTCAATTGAAAGACCATGAACTCCATTCACAGAGCACCATATCACTCATTTCACTACCACTCGAAGGACAATGAATAAGTTTTCATCACAATTTAAGGAGCAAAAGGAGCGAGCACTGCACATTCTTTACAACAGCTTTCAGAATAGAATCCAGAAAAAATGGAACAAAAACACGGTTCATCAGTCAACAAGATTAAAAAAAGTATCTATTCGAGGCCTAAGTTACACCAGAATGTCCATAATAGCACCAGAGCTTAGCCAAATGATATTTTTAGTATTTGTGATCCATTTTTATGATTTTTTGTAACAAATATTGAGATCTCTTTCAAGATATTTGTCTGTAAACCATTGTATAAATACTTTAGGTTTGAAAGTATTAGGTGTTGGACATGAGTGAGTGAAAGGCTTGGAGCTTGTACTTATCAAGTTTTACATGAAATAAAAGGTCAGTTGGAGCTATTATTTAGGAATTCTTGTGATATGAGTTCGTGATAATGTTTTCCTTCTATTAATAGCTTATATGAATGATAATTCATCTCCTTTCCATATCTATGCTTTTCAGTGATTTTCCTAGGATTTTTTAAATATAATTCTCAAATTTAAGCTTTGTTTTGTTAGGAATTTCATGTTAATGTTACCTGTCTTCTGATAAGTGAATTCATTCTTGCCATGCTTATTTTGAATCTTTTCTTTTCCACCCTACACTACATCGAAAAAACCCCAAAGTATCACAAAATCATACCTACCCTGCTCCTGTTTATCTCTTGCAACTAAACCCTTGAGACCTGACATAGTTCCTTGATTTTGACTCTTGATCTAGCAAAACCCTGAATTTCAAAACCCTAGAGATGAAATAGACCTAGCCTAATATTTTTTCCTACTCAAGGCATCACTGGATGTGAGCTCATAGAGAGAGCCCTCTCTTATTTGGTAGGGCTAGCTGTTGAACCCTTAGTGGTTTGAGGTTACCTTCATCAATCTCCTTTCTTATACTTGAGATATTGTGGAGGATAACAAAAGGCTTAAGAGTATTGTAGAAATATTCATTGAATAACTTCTCTTGAACACATCAACGACACTGAATGGAGTTAGAATCTTTGACCCAAAACTAAAATAGAGGCTTTAAAATGGTGTGATGGACCAAAATACAAGCATATTTCTGAACCAAATAACCACGGAGATTAAGTGGAAGAGTTTCATTTTCAAGAATGATTTGTTTCTTTTAACAAGTGAAGTACCCTATTTTCCCAATTTCCCCAACCATTGTTGGTCAATACCTTTTTATTTTGTTAACAAGTTTGAGGAGGATGACATCTGCTTGATATGTAAATTCATCCTTCAGATGGATCCCTCTAAGCGTGTTTAACAAACACTGAGAAGGAGCGATTCAATCCCATCTTGATCAATGAGCTCATCATTGTTTGATGTTTTTACGAATCCAGTGAAGGTCTAACTCGACTCCTTTTTCATGTTTAGAGAGTTTGAAAAAGAGGTGATAAAGAAAAATTCAAAGGTTACTTTCCTTAAATAATCTCGAGTCTGAAAAGGTAGTGTTGGATCAAGGGGGGCTGACCTAGGTTCAGAGTTATTTGTACCAACCAACAAAACCCTAACTGCAGGCCCTTTCGGGAACAACCTGCATAGCACAGGCTGCAGTCTCACCCAAATTAGTATCGGGGGATGCTAGAACTAGGTTTCTGCATTCTCATAGATCGGTATTCTTCTAGGGCTTGTCACTGTAACTAAGTTAAAATGGATTCTATACCTTCGTGAAGGTCTACGATTAATATTTGCGGACCTTAACAAGATGACTTATTTTCTTTCGTGCATCATTAAACAACCATAGATATGAGTTCACGATGATCTACTTAATTCATCAGACATAATGGAAATACCTTTTAACTTCGTGAAAATAGATAACTACTCATATCATGCAAAAATAAGACAGATCCAGTGACTTCGTGCAACATTCATTCATTGTTTCATAAGAACATATTATTAAGCGACAAAACATAGCATAAACAGATTCTACATAAATGCACAATACTTCTTCAAAATTTGTTTTTATTGATCTTCAATATTTAGATTACAAACTCTTATACCCTACGCACCCATCTGCAGCGGTCCACACACTCAGCTACAGACTTACAAGGGCCTCCTACACACTCAGATGAAGGAGCCTTCCCATTCTTGCCTAAGTGCAGGAAGAAGAGCCTTCCCGCCTTAGTACTTGCCCAAAATATTTCTTATCTTGATTCTTTGCTACAGATCATGGGTGAGTCTTAAAATTGACTTAACTATCTATCCAAAGAAGGGGCTAAGACCGCTTTGACACCTATCTATCTGCGTGCTCCACATCCACATATCATGGATACTTTACATATTTTACAACAACATATACAAAATTTGGGTTAAATAACCCCAAAACGGACCCTAGGGACCCTATTCCAATAGGCTCCCAACACAAATATCCTGAATCACCCTCTAGTCACTCAGTTGGCACCATGATCTTGCTGCAAAGACCACCCAACTCAACCCACATCACTGCAACTTCAACAACACTTTGTGTAGCTGCCTCTTATACCTCTTCGACCTATTTCTCTATTTTTGGCCCTTCTAATGCTAAGTGCATTGTCTTCTACATCTGTTATAGCCCCTTTAGCTTCTCTTGAAGGGATAGAGTAAGCTGACAAGCTTCCTCTAGCCACAACTTCAATATGGCCTTCGGCAAGGCCTCTTTCCTCTATAAGCCCTCCATCCGTGTTAGCAGCTTCATGCCCTCTTGTAACTTTGCTAGGCACTGAGCAGGCGCCAAAGTGCATGCAATCACTTGGACCTCATCATACTTTCGCTGCGTCTCTCAGACATCTATATTCAACTTCTACAGGTTTGGGTTCTCTTGCAGATTCGTCCATAATTCCATTGTTGCATCAAACATGGAGGAGAAATCATTGACTACAGTAATCAATGTATTCATTCCCTCCTTGATTGCCACTCCACACTTCTCCCGAACCTCTGGCAGAGTTGTTGGCTGCAACTTCAACTGCAACTTTGCTATTTTCATCTAGAATTCAAAAGTCACCCTACTGACTTCCTCCTTTGATGCATGTACTGCAGCAGCCAATTTCCTCACTTTGGTTGAGGCCTCTGCATCCTCTCATATTTTTAGTTCAGCTACTAACTTGTAGGCTAGCTAGATCATTGTTACTAGGCTCTGACGACACGTCTGCAACTCCTCCTTTTTCTTCAGTGCCTGGGCTTTCCATGCAAATAATTATTCATTGTTGACCTTAAATTCACTAATGAGGGTGAGTTCCCACTATTCTCTAATCCTCAACTCATATGACACCCCTTGATGCAGTGCATGGAGGGTCTGGAGTGGATGTGTGGCCAAATTTAGGCCCATATCCTTCACTGTGTTGATCATAGTGTGATCCTCATCCGATCTATGTGGACTGACCCCTTTGTAAATGGAATGAATATGAGGTCCAGAGTCTGTTCTAGTTCCGCCACTATGTTAATTCCTTGTGTCAGGCTTGTTGGTGCTCCACTCACTTTCTTGACGTCTACATAGATCTGCAGCTCACGCAAATCTATTTGGAAGCTCCCTAACATCTGCATATACTGCTACTCAAAATGTTGCAGCACCTTCGTCGTCATATCTCGAAATTTATCGTTGATCTCATCGATATCACCTTCTATTAGTACCATTCGGTCAATATGTGTTTGCTTGTCTGGACTATGTTTTTTGCACTGTCCACTAGTCTACTCTTGACCGCACCTCTTCAGGATGAAGGGAATGCTTTGCTCCTCAGCACCACCTCCTCCCTATTCTGACATCTCTTACTCATTAGTGTGTTGCAAAGATGATTTTCCACCCTCCTCTATATCATGTCATTCATTTTTTTCCTTCTCTTTGGAAACATGCTCTTTCTCCATTTGTTCCTTCTCGGCAACTACCTTAGTAGCTTCCTTCTTTTTCTTCTCAACCAAGGTGCGCACAGCCTTCTCAGCTGCATCCTTTCGCTTTTGCACAACAGATCTCTCTATGCCTTTGCATGTTCCCACATCAAGTTTTGTAGGTTCGTTCGACTCTGCTGACCAATAACCCACAAATTCTTTTACATCCCTCTTGGATACCAAATAAGGCAATAGATGCCATGTGTGCTCTGGGTCCTTTCGCGCTCGGATTGACACATTGTGGAAATCAGCCTTAAACTCTGCGTAGGCCATCAATTATTTGAGCAAGGTTGGGGAAAAACTTAGCCACTGATTAATCACCATGCGCAGGTCCATCTCCATCAGGATCCAAAAAATCTTCATCTCCTTGACTCGGGCGAGATCCTTTGTAAACCACAGCAAGGTGAACTGCGTGGCCTCAAGTAAATCTTCCTTCTACGGAGGAAACTGACTTTCCTTCGGAAACCTGCAAGAAACTAACACGATAGAAAATAAAAACCAAGCATAATGAAAGGGCTTTCTTTCATCTTGGGCTTTTGGGTAGTTCGCGAGGAACTCTTGGCATAGATATTTGAACAATTGTATTGAACGCCCTTCATGCACTGTGCTACAAGTGACAGTACCGATGTCGGAACTTTGTCCACGCAACACTTCCTCATGATCTTTCCTGCGAGAATCTGAGTAGCAAATTGTACTACCTCGTCTTGAATTGAAAGGGTGGAGTATCCACGTGACAGTTTCACAAGAGCATACTCTTTCTTCATTTTTTCAACTAATTCTTTCTCCCCCGTTTTCCCTCCAAACTCCTTGGAAGGGTCTGCGCCTTTACGAGGAAACTTGGTTATCCTATGGTTCAACATGTTAGTTATTGGAATGGGTTGTCCAAGACACAAACACCCATCATGCACTAACGTGAGGAGCTGGCACACACAAACCATATTGATAGTTGAGCGATGATAGTGTGGCATTAAAAGCATGTTCAGCAGCCCTGCTTGCTCAACATCGTGAACACACTTCGTGGGCTCCAATTTTGTAACCCCCATTTCTTCATAATATATCTTTGTCATATATTTATGGGTCACTATATGCGGCAACGTTTCATGGTCTACGAGTCCCATTCCTCCATTTTCAATAATGGAATGCATGCTAGCCTAGATACTTCAAATTCGACATACGTGGGTACCAGGGGAGTCGACACCACGAACTTTTGGGAATCTGGGTCCTTGGTAACTTTGGTTCTTCCCTTTTGCAAAGGGATATATTCAGGAATCCCTTAGATAAGCTTGATCTCTTCGACATCTACTTCTTTGACACCTTGGTATTCCTCTTCTTCTAAATCTGGTACTCGCTTCGGTTGTTTGCCTTTTTTCTCCTTTTGTTGCACCTTGGGATTCTTCCTTGGTGACATTATCACTGGCACCGACTTATTCTACTTATCCTTTGCAGCTGGTTTCTTCTCTCTTACATTTGGTTACTTCTCTTTTATGGTGGGCTATTTCTCTTTTGCGGCAGATTGTTATGGGCTTGGTGACCTCGGTGCGTCAGACACAAGGGCTTCAAAACTCATGGCTCCGACGGGGTTGGTTGAAGTCTTTTGCTGAAGAATAACCTTATGATCCCACGCAGGTAAGGTAGCAAATGTTGGGCTTGCCATGAAATCCTCCCAGAATTGACAACTCATAAACCGCAGACTGGAAATCGCCCAGACAAGTCTCAGAATGAAAAGTATTTTTTGGTGGTCCAA
>APFE030145781.1:0-78259 GCA_000404065.3 Pinus taeda | reverse complement strand
AGGGGGGTGGGTAGCCCCCCTCTATGGGGTCCGGGGCAGCGCCCCAGGAAAATTTTTTTTGGACCCTATATAGGTTGGGCGAACCTACCTATGGTTTTCGGTCCATGGTATTGGATGCTTCGGCATGTATAAATATGTATTGTAACATTGAAAGGAATATAATGAAAAATCAAGCTGGTAGTCCCGGTTTTTGGGATCCAAGGGGAAAATCTCTGTGCATATGTGTTTTATGTGTTATGCTCTTGCATTGTTTATTTTCTTTGTTTTAGAATTCGTATGTAGGTAATTTCTATACAGGGTTAAAACCTACATAAAATAGATCCTTTCACAATGTTTCTTTCACACTCCCTTGGGATCATATCCATGAAATTCCTTAATTGTGAAGTGTAGGCAATCCATCTCTTGTATTTATGTCATTGTCGCCTTCTGGCTCTTTAGCTCATATAGTCTGATCCTCAAAGGGAATGTGGGACAAGGGTATTTCTCCCTCCTGTGAAGAACTCCTCGCAATCCCTTGTCTAACTAATTTGCTTCTTCATGCATGACCAACTTATTGTTCACATATCGTGGCATGATATGAGGGGATAACTAACAACTAAAACATCTAATGTATGTACCCTCAAGCGTTGCAAACCAATCAATGATATCCCATAGTGACTTCTTCACATGATCGATCATGTAGAGGGGATCGATTTCTAATATCATATGGAATGTAACTACAAAGAAGTGCCTAACCAACCTATAATATGCACATCTAAAGCTTGATTTTGACAACACTTTGTAATGGAAGTAAACTAGAAACTTGTCTTAAGGGGTCCAATCCAATACAATGCTAGGAAATCATATTGTGCACAGATTCCATCTAAAACAATGTAGACATATGGAATTGTGGTTCCTGGTTCACCCTCAAATATGCGTTTGCCTACTCCACATGATGTTGCAACTCAAATGATAATATATCTGCCCAATTGAAGACTTTACCATGGGTTACCACCATATTTAGCATATATATCCAGTCTTCCTCAAACACCTCAATGTTCTTGTGCCCATGCAATCGACAACACATGGCAATCAGATACTGATATACATCTCCAAGAATATTGGTCGAATAAACTGCAGATGGGTAGTGACAAATTTGCAGGATATTGACACCAATATTTGATAATGTCACTTGTGTCGAGGTTGGCCCATCTAGTGTAAAAATCACTATATGCATATTTTTTGGGCCTGAACATCTTATAATAGGTCTTCATGCCTTCTCCATAATAGGTGGTGAGCTAACTGGAACTTTCACTAGGAAGCACAAGATGAAATCCATCCATGTGTGTGATAATCCACTCAATCACTTTTGCACAACAAATGATCGGGAATCTGCATGTGATATTATGCATCCTAGAAATCTTGATATTGATGTATACTTGCACATATTCCAAGTTCTCAGCAAATTTTTTTTGCATGAATGTGTCCTTTATGCAGCTCCACGTGAACTCAATAGACTTATCAATGAAGCACTATGTGTCTACATAAATGGGAATGGTTGGCTTTGTTACTTCAACTGCTTCCTAAGTTCTTACCTTTGAAGCTTCTTTGGAGGCCACTTTATGTGTAGCAAGAGGCATGTCTCCAAAAAATGATGAAAGGGTCACAATACTTGTAGCTTGAACACCTATTTGTGGCATCACACTCATGATGACAAGATTAGCTTTATGAAAATAACTATGTAGCAATATCATAATAAATCATATACAAAGAGCCATTAGATGTAACTAAGAATGTAAATCTATCAACAACAACACACAACTAGATGCATGGGTAGAAAATCTACATGCAACAAGGAAGGTGCACTTTCAAAGCACAAAGGGGGGTCAAGGGTCATTCAGGGATTTGTAGTGTGCTCATGCGCTCAAGCAAGAGAAGGAAAACCATCAAGGGTGCATTGACACACTCCAAGGGGACCGTAGGAGTGAGGTGTTATGCCTTCTGTCCTTCATGGTGTGCTCATGTGGTCTAGGAGACAAAGAGAGCACATTGGCACACTTCAAAGGGATGAAGGGGAAAGTCTTCAAACCTTCAGGGTACAATCATGTGCTCAAGGGAAAGGAGCGCACACTGGTGCATGCCAAAGGGATGAAGAAAAATAATTCAGGCCTTCGTGGTGCACTCATGCACTTAGGGAGGGCGCAGTTCTTTGTGACGAAGTAATGTGCTCAAGAGGCAAAATTGTCTTTTATGGGCGTAGTTTTTAGATTTGATCGAGCTTCGGGTTCCAAAAGTGTGCCCTAACAAAGGAAAGCTCAAGGACAAGTCTAACAACATGATTTTGTAATAAAAATGAGAAGAAGAAGGATCTATAAGGTTTTATGGATGATGTCACTATAAAATAATAACCATAGTTATGGGACCCTTATTCCAAGCTGATTGTTGGGAACAACATCCTAACGTGGGTGTTCATTTGGTTTATTATGGCTAAGGAAATTGGGAAAGGCAATGGTAAAGGCTTCGAAAAGGAAAAATGGCATTAATTGGAATTTTATTTATCAAAATAAAGGAAATTAGGAGAAAAGGAAGGTGAAAGGTCACAGGTTGCATGTGAGGAGGATAATGAAAGAAAATAATGCAAAATGAAGAAAATAAAGGCATCATTAATAAAAATGCTTCTAAGGATCAGTTGATAACTTTTGTCAGTTCAGTTTTGGAGTTCTCTCTCTATTCTCTCTCTCTCTCACTCTTGGACGCAGAGTTTTCTTGGAGCACTTCAGCATTGGATCAAGAAAAGCAGAGAAGGCAAGAGAAGTAAAGATTAAGCAAGGAAGACTAGGATCTAGCAGTTGCAACAGGATTATTTGCAGGAATCGATTTGCATGTGTGATTTCCTTGCTATATTTAGCATGCATGTTTATGCATGTGTGTTCTTGGTTCTCTTATTGTCATGGGCATGGGTTTTTCTAGGTGTGACAATGTTTTTTAGCATAGCCTTGCAATTTTTGGATAGTCATGGTGTGGTGGATTCTTTTGTATGTTTTTGAGCTGGATGGATGGACTCGAAGATGAGTGGGGTGGTCCCATGATTATTCAAAGGCCTAAGAATCTCGGGATGGGATACATAGTAAAGCATGAATGTGAACACCTTGATTGAGCCTAGGAATCCCTTACCAATGAATGGTGAGACATATGGTAAATATCAGTGATGAGTACCCTTGATTGAGCCTAGGAATCTCGAGATGGGATACACAGTAAATCCCAGAGGGTGGATACCTCATTGTCCTAGTAATCCCCTGGATGATAATGGTGAGATAAATGATAAATTCGAGAGGTTGGGATGTACAAATCCCTCACAATGTAGGTGGAGAGATCCAGTGGCATCCATGCTTATTTTTGGCCTATTGATCTGATGAGGATTGCAGTAAAGCCTACTATTGTACATTTATTTTGTATGGTCTGGCGATGCGGTGGGGATTGCGGTAAAGCCTGGTTCTATTGTTAAGGGTGAGGTTGTGTAGCCTCGGGAAGCCCTGGTTGATTTTGGTTATAAGTGACACATTCATGTTTGGAATATGGCACGGTGGTGATTAGCTAAAAGAAATAATTGGTTCATCCAAAGTATGGTCGGGTGGTACATGGAAGTCTCAAACCTGGTTGGCCTAATCATTCATTAATGATAGTTATTTCTCCTTGGTATTTTATGAGAAAATATATTGGTTCATATGAGGCATTTATGGCTAATGTATCCTTGTTATTTATGTTGGCTATATGCTAGTTATGAGCATGTTTTATGATAGTGATGATGTATGGATATAATCATGTTTTGATTTGTAAATGAATGTACAATAAATATATGACCTAATAGATGATAATGCAGCTAATGTGATAAGGCATCAATGCTTCTTAGTGATTCTCAGATAAGTATGAGACCCCTATGCTCAGATTTGTTGTTATGACCTGTAGAATAGATATTTGTGACATGTTTGACGAAATACCTATCATGGCTAGTAGGGGTCCAACAAAATATTTGGCCAAGTATTTGCATTTGTATCAATGCTTCGATGCCACTTTTCATTCTTGAAAGTTTCATGGAGTTATGGGCAGTGTCTTGAGTCCTAACCCTAAAAAATTAGCACAAAATTCGGGGTGGCAGGCTTAGAACTAACTGAAAAAGACCCCAGTCACTTGCATGCCCATGTTGTGAGAGTGACAAGAGGGCCCCAATCGCATGCATGTAAATGTAAAGGGAACGACCGAGGATTTAATGTGGAAAAATGTCAGTTTTTCTCAGGGGCTAGTCACTTGGATGGGATGGATAGCTCATGTAGGTTTTGTGGTATGTGCAGAAGGTTAGATTGGTTGTGTCATGTCAATTCCACTTCCTTAAGGTGACCTAGGAGGGTGAATTAGATCATAGTATCCTCTCTTCACATGTTTACCTAGTTGGTCAATTACTTGGGTAGATGTGGGAGGAGGTTGTTACAAAGTGGTATCATAGCATGGTTCAACCCTTGGACTGGATGGGTAGTGTGTTTTGGTCATGAATTCATGTTGGCTGCAGTGTTGTCTCCATGTGAAAGTGGATGGTGTGTTGTGGGATGTGTTTATCATGAGTATAGGTCATTTATGCACTAGTTATGCATGTCAATGTTTGTATGTATCATGTATGCATTCATGTCATCCATATGTTGATTATGAATACATTGATATGGGTGTATTTTTCATGCATGAGGTCATGATGTGTGGTTGATATGGTCATGCATTGATGACTGGGCTACGTTTAGGATGATATCTATATTATTTTATGATTATGTTTATACATGTATTGTGCTAATTTGGTTTATGTTGCAGATGGGATATCCTCCCCGAATTATATAGAGGTATGTTGATTATGTTTATATTTTGGTTTAGCTAACACAGTATGCTTTTTAGTAAGAAAACAATAAAGATGACTAGCAAGATGGTGGACTATAGTTCCCAAGATTCTCCCTATGGATCAAATGAGCAGTGTGGTGTTTGTAATTCTTCTAACTTAGCAGACACATTGAGAAGCTTAAAGGATGAATTAAGGAATTGCAAGGAAGATAATGACATAATCATGTAGACACAAGAGAAACAAGAAGTCAATGTAGTAATCCTTCAAAGTTTTTCAGGCTTGCAGAGACAAGGACCACTTCGGATTAGGATAAGGATGACATGGTTAGAGATGGAAAGTTCTTGGATACTCCTTATTGAAGAGGTGATGGACATAGGTACTATTCTAGTTATGGTTCTGACAGGAACTATGATCGTCATCATTATCATCCTTATAGGAGTAACAAGGGATATTTTCCAAATGATTTTAAGAAAGCGAAGCCACCTACCTTTGATGGATATTTGAAGAAGCCGAAGGATGCAGAGGCTAGGTTACTTGGGATGAAGAATTTCTTTGAGTTGCATAATTACACAAATAATATGAAGGCCAGAGTAGCTATCTTCAGCTTGAAAGGTAAAGAAGACATCTGGTGGGGAGATGTGAGGCGGGTTAGAGACATCAAGACAGAAGAGTTGAGTTGTCATGAATTCAAGAGACTTTTCAGGAACAAGTACTTGTCAGAGAGGTACTACGACAATAAAGACAAGGAATTCTATGAGCTAAAAATGGGATCAATGATAGATGAGGAGTATACAACCAATTTCCTGGAGCTATTGAGGTATGTACCATATCTTAAAGATGAAAAAGCTAAATTTCATATATTTGTAAGTGGATTTCCATTAGCGTTTAACGATCATATTGATTATGATTAGCATCAGTCACTACAGGAAGTTATTGGGAAATTGAAGCACTGTTATGAGCATTCAAAACGTAAGACAAACTATTAGCAAGGTTGGAAAGGGAAAGACAAAGCTAAAGGTAAATGAAATTTGAAAATAACAAGGCCTCAAAATGTAGAAGAGAAAGAGAATGTTGCACCATACAAGAAGTTCAACATAGCTATACAAGGACATGGGTCACAACAGCAGAATAGAGGTGATGGTACTAGACAATTGGAGTGTTGGTTATGTGGTAAAGAGCGTCTCAAGAGAGATTTTCCGTAGTATCAAGGTGGTAGGCCTCATATTTACAATGCATAGGAGGCACAGACTATTGGGGATGTTGGGTAGAGCATTCCTCATATCTATGTAGCACTCGATAATAGGTAGGCAAATCACTAGGCATCTATCATTAATATGGAAAGTAAGCTTTGTGATCAAGTTGTTTCTATTTTGATTGACCTTGGATCTAATTATAGTTATATTAGTCCTGATTTGGTGGATAGGTGTGGTTTGAATAAAGAAGTGCATGCGAAATATTGGTTAGTATAGTTGGCCACATGTACAAAGAAGAGAGTTCATCATTGGGTAAAAGCTTGTGCATTTCAATTGAATGGTATGCCTACATCAACACATATGAATGTATTGTCATTAGGATCATACAGGTTGTTGTTGGGTGTGGATTGGTTGTATCTGGATAAGACCAAGGTGGATTATTATGACAGATCCATTGAGTTCTTGGATGATAATGGATAGAAAAGAATCTTATAGGGTAAGAAGAAGGAAACATCAGTTAGGATGGTGACAACTATGCAATAAAAGTGCAGTCACAGAAAAGGGTGTGTATTATTTGTAGTACATATCTCTAGTGACAAAGGTAAGGAGGATGAGGATGCAGAGGTATTGAGAAGGTACCTGATTTTATAGCAGTTTCAAGATGTGTTTCCAGCATATATTTCAGAGTTGTCACCTCACAGAGAAGTGCACTTTTCTACTAAGTTGGTACCAAAGGCAACACCATCATCAAAGGCACCTTATAGTATGAGCACTCCAGAGTTGGTGGAGTTGAAGTTACAGTTGAAGGAAATGCTTGACAAGGGATACATTAGGCCAAGTGTATTTCCTTGGGGTGCACCGGTATTGTTTGTGAAGAAGAAGAATGGTACTCTTAGGCTATGCATTGATTACAAGAAGTTGAATAAGGTGACCATCAAGAATAGGTATATGTTGCCTAGGATTGATGACTTGTTCGATTAGTTGAAGGGAGCAACAATATTCTTAAAGATTGATCTGAGATCCAGATATCATCATGTACGCATTAAGGAAGAGGACATCTACAAGACAACTTTCCGGACTAGGTATGGGCATTTTGAGTTTGTTGTATTTCCATTTGGTTTGACTAATGCTCTAGCTACCTCTATGTGCTAGATGAATAGTGTACTACATCCTTATTTGGACAATTTTGCTATTGTATTCATTATTGACATCTTGATATATTATAAGAATGAGGAAGAGCATGTCGATCATTTAGCATCAGTATTGAGATTGTTGAAAGAGCATCAATTGTATGCTAAGGTCAGAAAATGTAGTTTCTTTCAAACAGAGGTGCATTACTTGGGACATGTTGTTTCTAAGGAAGGAATAATAGTGGATCCAAAGAAAATAAGGAATATCATGGAGTGGGCATCTCCTAGAAATGTGGAAGAGGTAAGATCATTTATGGGGTTAGCAAGTTATTATAGGAGGTTCATCGGGAACTTCTCCCAAATTGCATATCCTATTACATCACTGCAGAGGCAAGGTAAGAAAATTGAATGGACAGAGGAATGTGCAGCAAGTTTTGAGCAGTTAAAGTAGTTGTTGACAAACACTCTAGTGTTAAATATTAAAGACCCGGACAAAGATTTTTTGGTACGTACAATGCTTACAAGAGACGACTTGGTGGAATCCTTATGCAGGAGGGACAATAGTGTATTACGAGTCATGGAAATTGAATGAGCACGAGTAGAAATATATGACACATGATATTGAGTTGGCAGCAATCAAATTTCATCCATTAAAAATGTGGAGGCACTATCTTCTTGGCAGGAGGTTTGTATTGATGAGTCATCATAGTGGGTTGAAGTACCAATTTGACCAACTGAATCAAAAAGTCAGGCAAGCTAGATGGTTGGCCATGATTGAGTTTGACTTTGAGATTAGGTACATCAAGGGTAAAGAGAATAGGGTTGCATACAGGTACATGTAAATCACATTGTAGCTATGAGTTATTATGGGACAGATCTATAGGATCAGATCTTATAGGCAAGTCAGTAGGATAACAGGTACATGGACCTCAGGAATAAGTTACAACAGAGTACATGTATAGCTATAGGTAGTGGTATAGGTGCACAAGATGTGGACTATCATCTCTCAGCATAAGGCTTGATCAATATTAGGGACATGATATATGTTCCATACAGTAGTGAGCTCAAGAATATTATCTTAAGGGAGTTTCATATGAAATTATATTCAAGACACCTAGGATATCAAAAGAAATTGACCATAGTGAAGAAGTTCTATTATTGGCCAAATCTGAAGAAGGATGTGGCAAATTTTGTGGCTAGATGCTTGGATTGTTAGCAGGTGAAGGCAGAGTGTAAAAAACCAGGTGGATTAATACAGTCGATTGTGATTCCAGAATGGAAATGGGAGGCCATTTCCATGGATTTCATTACAGTTTTTCTGAGGAAATCTAGAGAACATGATTCCATCATGGTTGTGGTGGAGAGGTTGACAAAGGTAGTGCACTTCATTTCAGTGAAGTCCACTTATTCATCCAGTGATGTCACATAGGTCTTCATCAAATATGTGGTCAGATTGCATGGTGTTTTGAAGAATATTGTGTCAGACAAGGATGCTAAGTTCACTTCTATATTCTAGAAATATTTGTTTGCAGGTTTGGGTATAGGGTTGGCCATCAACATAGCTTATCATCCGCAGATAGATAGAAAGACATAGCAGGTTAGCCAAATATTGGAGGACATGTTGAGGATGTATGTGATGCACCATCAAAAGAGATGGGATAAGTATCTTCGGTTGGTCGAGTTCACTTATAATAATGATTACTAGGATTATTTGAGGATGACTTTATTTGAGGCACTCTATTGGTGGAGTTGTAGTACTCCCATCAGTTGGAGTGATCCAATGAACAAGGTGTTGACTGGACCAGATATGTTGACAAAGATGGAATAGGAAATGCAGGTAATCAAGATGAATATGAAGACAATGCAAGATAGAAAAAAAAATTATACAGATCGGAACAAGTTGTTTATGGAGTTCTAGGTTGGGGAACAAGTGTACTTGTGCATCAAGACCAACAAGAGCTCCTTGAGAATTGGATCATGTACCAAGATGGGACCTTAGTTTTGTGGACCTTTCAAGATACTTGAAAGGATCAGACCAGTAGCCTATTGACTTGCACTGCCTCCAATAGTGAAATTTCATTATGTTTTCCATGTGTCATTGCTTAAGAGGTATGTTAAATATGTTGATCATGTGCTTGATTGGTATGTATTATAAGTGGAGACAAAAGGAGAATTCTAGTTGGAACCGCAGTGTATATTGCAGAGAAAGATGCTCATGCTCCAGAACCTAGAAATCGAGCAGGTTAAAGTGCAGTGGAATCACTTTGGCCCAATGAAGCTACATGGGAGATGATTAAATACGAGCTTTGTATCCTTCTCTATTCGTTCGTTGAGTGAATGTTTTTGGTATGTGTATGTATATGTATATGGATGTAAATACTGCCATGACTTTTGTTATAAATATCCAATAGGTGGTATGGGTGTCATGTCGTTATGGTTATCACGTAGTTATGTTCTCATGTTGGTTTTCTTCTCAGCAGGTTGATCCATGTAAATACTGCATCGAGCTAAGTTATAAATCTCCATAGGCAGTATGTTTTGCTTCGACAGTATGTTTTTCTTTAGCAGTCTTGTTGGTTATAGGTTTCATTGAACACTGAGAATGGTGTTCCCCCAAGGGGGAGTGTTCTTGATCAGGTCCTCAGAATTATGCTCAAAAACCAAAGTCACCAGAATGGTGTGGAACCTGAACGACCACATAGTGCTTTTCATCCTGAATCTGGTGCAATTTGTTTCATGCAAAACAAACTCTATATGACTCCAGAAATGAGTTCTGTCCAATTTGTCAAACATGAAAATTTTCAAAAAAAAAATGGACAGCCCAATCAACAGTCTGTATTGTTGATGTGGCACTGACTGAGCTGCATAGGTGGCATTGACAAGGAATGGTGATGTGGTTCTAATTGGGTTTAATGATGACAAGTTAGATCGTGCCAAGTGGCACACTTTGATTGGTCAGAAATTTATGGTTTTTATTGGTTGGAATAGTGGCCAACCATGAGTTGACATGTGGCCTAGCCAGAGGCAACCACATGGCAGCTCGGGAGGCCACTAAAAGTTGGTTCATGACCGAGTAGAGGCCACTGGATTTGAAACCGAAACCTCCTAATGCACAACAAAACACCTTACCACACCACCCACACCATGGGTCTTAACCATATGGTGGAACGAGTTTATGTTAACGTTAATCGGGAGCGTGAGTGGGGCTAACTGCCAGGCCTTCCCCCATCAGTCCCCAAACCGTTTCATGTGAACGCACCTTCACGCATTTAATGTGACCTCCCCACTAAATGCCAACACGTGATCGTCAATGATCTCTGCCATGTGAACACTCGCCACCGATGGTTAAACTAACCACCAGATCCGACGGTCTCCAAACCGCCTCATGTGACCACATATCAACATTTAATGTAACTAATCGCAGGTTTTAATGGGCCAATTATCAGTCCAACAAATCCGCCTGAAAATTGGGGAATTTTTCACTCCAATAGCAGAAGTTTGGGGAAATGTAGAGCGAATAGTGGGAAAACTAGGAGAGGTCATAACTTTTGTAGTTTTCAACCAAATTGGGTGTAGAAAGAGGATAGGTAGCTATTTTTGGACATTTTGGACTCATTGGAGCAGGTTTCAGAAGCATTTGAGCATTTTAAACACATATTGTTACTCCTTTGAGCATAATAGAGAGGCCCTAGCCATTGGAAGCTGGACCAAGGAGACGTAGCCTAGGAGGGGTGAACTCCTTCATCATGTTCCTATTGTGATGTGTTTTTGGTGATGTTCTATACATTTTTATGCTACTATTCACTCTCTTATTTATGTTAAAATGTCTCATTAAATTAACATAAAAACTCATTTTTGTACTCGCAAAAATCATGAATCCTTAAGCACATGCATAGAATTTTGTTTCTAATACGAGGAGGATCGTATCACAACAAACTAATATTCTTAATCAAATCATTTTGGTATCAGAGCACTAGGTTTTCTTTGTGTAAGAAGGATTTAACTATTTGCGAGTTTATGTCATGCTTACAAGGTTACAGCTCAAAAGAGGAGAAGGGAAGCTGGTTGGAAGCCCTGAAGTTAGGTCAAGGGGAAGGAGGGAAAGGTTGCTGCAATCTCCAACACCAGTTCATCCTCAAGTTGCAGTTGAGACTCGAGAGAGAATGTCTCATGAAGGAGAACCTACAAATATGATAGAAGATGAGAAGGTTTTCAGGAAGGCTTTATTTGATATGACAGAGATGGTAAGGTCCTCTATGAAGAGAGGAATACCAAGTTGCAAAGTGAAAGCTCCAAACCTCCCAAAGGAGATGGTTCTTCAAGAGGAGTAATGGAAATGCATGCAATGGAAAAGGAGGTAATGGAAATGGAGGTAAAACTCCACCCTCTCCACCATCTTCTTCATATTTTTCTTCACAAGCATCTTCACACTCTTCTACTAACAAAACCCTTACGCATACTCATCAACATACCTCAAAAGGAACTGGTAAATCATCCTTACTAAAACTTGATGTTAAATTTGAGTTGCCCATGTATAATGGTGAAGTAAATGTAGAGAAGCTTGATAATTAGATTCGTCAGTTGGATTTCTATTGCAGAATTCAAAACCTTTAAGAGGAAGACATAAAGATTCAGTTAGCTTCCTTGAGAATGGAGGGTGCAGCACTAGTATAGTGGGAATCAAAGACACGAGAGGAGATAAAAAAATGGTAGGATCTCAATTTCTTGGTTTGATTTCATTGCTGCAATTAAAAGACAATTCTACCCTCTAGCTTATATTCAGATAGACATCATGAATTGGCAGAACATTTGACATCTTAAAAGTTAAAATTTGCAAGATTACACCCAAGAATTCAGAAAAAAGGTCTTTAATATTAGGTGTAGATTTGCAATCATAAGATACATTGTTGAAGTACATAGGGGGTTTACACATTTACCTTAGGCATACTATCTTAATGTTTAATCCCAATAATCTAGATGATGTGTGTGTGAAAGCCACTCATCTTGAGGCAAAAGGGAAAAACACTCCAGAATAAGGTAGTAAAAAGTCATTTAAGAGTAAAGGAAAAGAAAATGGTTTCAAAGGGAAGGGAAAGAAAAATAAAACTATCAAGAAGGAAGGAGAGAAATTAACATTCAAACATTGTTCCAAAGAGGGTCACAATGAAGCTCATTGTTGGAAGCTTCATCCCAAAATGAAACCAAAAAAAATCAACAACAAGGGAAAACAAAAGACAACTGCAACCACTCAACAGGATTTGGGATCTGATTCAGGTGATGAAACTAAAATTACAGACATGGGTATAAAAGGAAAAGAACCCATTGCTAGCACTAGTACTTCAAATTTACACAATGAAACTCCAAATGAAAAGAAGAGGATAGAACTTTTTCACATAATGGTGATCTCAAAACATAGCAAGATTGACACTTTTCGACACTGGCTCTCAAGCCAAACTTATCTCTGAAAAAATTGTCAAAATTTTAAACTTGGAAACCATTCCACATCATAAACCATATCCACTTGGATGGTGTGCTACAATGCACAATTGCAGGATACTAGAATATGTAAAATGAAATTTGCCATTACTGAAAATTTCATGGATGAAGTGGAGCTTGATGTCGTGCCATTGGACATATTTGGCATAGTTTTGGGCAACCCATACCTCTATGATAGAAAAGCTATCTTCCATAGACATGAAAAAAATACCATTTGTTCAAAGATGGAGGAGAATATATTGTGAGATATCATAGCAAGAAACTAAATCTTTCACTTGTTAATGCAGGGTAGATGAAAAGGCTAGTGAATTCAAGCAAGAATTTTGTGCTTCTAATGAACAAACCCAAGAATGATGTTGATAATGAATCATTTAAAGGTTTTGATTCAAAATTGAAATCTAAATTGGTTGATGTAGTTAACCAATATGATGATATGTTTCAAGAACCAAAGGGATTACCTCCCAAGAGAGGAATCCAACATGAGATATAGTAGTAGCAAGATTGTCCTCTTCCTAACATTGGCATGTAGAGGATGTCAGTGAAGGAAAGTGCAGAAATTAAGAAGAAAATTCAAGAGTTGTTGGATAAATGGGTCATCAGGCCATCTTCCTTGCCATGTAGTTCACCTATTGTCTTGGTTACAAAGAAGGATGGAACATGGTGCATGTGTGTGTACTTCCATGCATTGAACAAAATTACGGTAAAGAACCGTTACCCACTGCCTAGAATAGATTATTCACTTGATCAATTGAAAGATGAAAATTATTTTACTAAGTTGGGCTTAAGGAGTGGCTACCATCAAGTTATAATAGCTGAAGGATACATTTGGAAGACAACATTCAAAACAAAACAAGGTTTGTTATAATGGCTAGTTATGCCTTTTGGTTTATGTATGCTCCTACTACATTCATGCATGTGATGAATGATGTGTTGAGGCCATTTCTTGATGAGTTTGTTATAGTATACTTAGATGACATCTTAATTTTTAGTAAATTTCATGATGAACATGTCATGCATGTAAGAAAATTACTTGATGTCTTGAAGAAAGAACAATTGTATCTTAAGATGTCAAAGTGTGAGTTTGGAAAAACTTCTTTAGTTTACTTGGGTCATATTGTTGGAGGAGGTGAGTTGAAAATAGATCCCTCCAAGGTTGATGTCATTTTGAATTGGCCAAGGCCTAAGAGATTTACTGGGGTAAGAATTTTTTTGGGAGCATCCCAATATTGGAGGAAATTCATTGCTAACTTTTCTTCTATAGCGGCTCTTTTTCATGCATTGACAAGTGTGAAAAAGGTTTTTCGGTGGGGAGGTAAACAGCAAAAGGCCTTTGATGCATTGAAGGAAAATATCATTTTAGCTCCAGTACTTGCACTTCTAGACTTGAGACAGTGATTTGGGATTCAGACTGATGCTAGTGACTATGTCATGGGTGCAGTCCTCATGCAACATGGTAAGCCTATTTTTTTCATTCAGAAACTTTTAATGGTGCAGTGATTAACTATCCTACATATGACAAAGAATTGTATGCATTGGTGAAAAGTGTGAAAAAGTAGAAACACTACTTGATGGGTAAGGAAATAATCATTCACACTAATCATCAACCATTGCAATACTTGTAATCTCAATCAAAGTTGCAGCAATCAAGGCACTTCCGATGGATAGGTTTCCTTCAACAATTCCACTTGTTAACCAGGTATAGGAAAGGTATCTATAATAAAGTTGTTGATATGCTTTCCAGGCCTATTGTTAGTGAAACTACTTTACTCAAGCATAATTATGTTTTGCATGAAATTTATATTGAGCAATATGCATTAGACAATGAGTTTCAATATGTTTATGCAAGCTTGAGTCAAGGTTTCCAAGTAGAGGAATTGGATTATCATTTGCCTGATAACTTGTTGTACCATCTTAGAAAGCTTTGTATTCCATAGGGAGAAAGAGTTAACATCATAGGAGAGGCACAAACTTCCGTTATTTCTGGTCATTTCAGTGTAAGTAAGATGGTGGCACATCTATAGAGGTATTATTATTGGCATCATATGCTTGAAAGTGTGTCGTGTTTTATTAAAGGATGCATTCAGTAAGCCTAGCAATAGGAAGTTAGGATTGTACACACCACTTCCAGTTCCTTCATGACCGTGGGAGAGTGTTTCTATGGATTTGTAGGAGGTCTTCCATTGTCAAAAAGAGGTCATAATTATTTGTATGTAGATGTGGATAGGTTCAAAAAAGTGTGTATTTTGATGCCATGTAAAAAGCAAGTTATAGCTGAACAAACTGCTTAGTTATTCTTTCGAAATGTATGGGTGCATTTTGGATTGTCCACATCCATTGTTAGTGATCAGGATTCTCGCTTTGTTGGGAAATTTTGGTCAAGCTTATGGGGATTCATGGACACCAAGTTGAAAAAGAGTACAGATTTTCATCCACAAAAAGATGGTCAAACAGAGGTGGTGAATAGAACATTGATACATCTTCTTCATGGGTATTGCAGCAAGCATCCTAAGTTACGGGATGAACATTTGCACTATATTCAACATGCTTACAATCGAGCCAAGCACTCTTCAACTCAAACATCACCATTTGAGGCATGATTGGGATACTTGCCTAAATCTCCTTTGGATTTAATTTTTGGCAAAGATGTTGTTATTGATGGTCATAGTGACATAGACAAAGAAAGAAAGTTCATTGAACAAATCCAATTGGTACACCAAAGAGTTTAAGAACAGTTTGAAAAGAGTCGAGGGAAGAATAAAGAAAGGCACAACAAACATTGTGTAGATCACAAGTTCCAAGTCTGTGATGAAATTTGGCTTCACATTAGCAAAGAAAGGCTCCAAGAAGAAGCTAAAAATCTAAAACCAATTAGATATGGTCCATTCAGAATTTTGGAAAAGATTGATAACAATGCCTTGAGGTTGGATTTGCCTTCATATATGCAAATTTATGTTGTTGTTAATGTTGAGAACTTAAGGTTGTATAAGCCTCCTTTGGTTGAAGATCAAGGAGAGAATATTCAAATTCCATCTATTGAATACTTTTATCTAGAATTCCTTGATGAGCTTCAGCAAGACACTTTACTTGACAGAAGAACAAGGACATCGAAAAGAGGAAGTGTCGACTATCTTCGAGTGGGGCTCAAGGGAACAAATACTTCAAAGTCCAAATGGATAGAGATTGAAAAGTTGAGATAATTGTACCCTCACCTGCTAGACAACTAAAAGTGATCTTTTGGGGTCCAAAAGGCTTCTAGTGGGGAGGAAATATTAGGTGCTCATAATTTTGCCAAAAAATCAAAGTCATCAGAATGGTGTGGAACCTAAAATACCACGTAGTGCTCGTCATCCTAAATCTAGCGCAACTCATTTCGCACAAAACGGACTCTGAATGACTCCAGAAATGAGTTATGTCCACTTTGTCAAACAGGGAAATTTTCAAAAAAAATGGACAACCCAGTGAGCAGTTCGTAATACTAATGTGGCGTTGACTAAGCTTCCTAGGTGGCCCTGATAGGGCATGGTGGCATGGTGTTGACTGGTTTTATTGATGGCGAGTTAGATCATGCCAAGTGGCACACTTCAATCGGTCAGAAATTTATGGTTTTTATTGGTTGGAACAGTGGCCAACCACAGGCTGGCATGTGGCCCAGTCGGAGGCCACCACGTGGTAGCTTGGGAGGACACTAAAAGTTGGTTCAATGGCCAAGCAAAGGCCATGGGATTCAAAACTAGAACCTCCCATCAATAAAACACAATGCCTTACCACATCGCCTACACCATGGGTCTTAACCATATGGTGGAACGAGTTTATGTTAACGTTCATCGGGAGTGCAAGTGGGGCTAACCGCCAAGCCTTCACCCAATGATCCCCAAAATTGTGTTATGTGAACATGCCTCCACGCAGTTAATTTGACCGTCCCATTGACCATCCCATTGAATGCCAATTCTGGACAGTCAACGGTCTATGCCATGTGAACCCCCATCGTCGACGGTTAAACTAACCTCCAAATCCGGTGGTCTCCAAACCAATCTTCCAAACAACGCCATGTGACCATGTACTGGAATTTAATGTAATCACTGGCAGGTTTTAATGGGCCAGTTATTGGTCTCACAAATCCACTTGAAAACCGGGGAATTTTTTGCTCCGATAGTCGAATTTCGGGAAATTTGTTACCGGATTTTGGGGAAACTGTAGAGAAAATAGTGGGAAAACTAGGAGAGGTCATAACTTCTCCAATTTTTTACCAAATTGGGTGCAGAAAGAGGTTAGGTAGCCATTTTTGGACATTTCAGATTCATTGGAGTAGGTTTCAGAAGCATTTGAGCATTGTAAACACATATTTTTACAATTTCATCATAATAGAGAGGCTCAAGTCATTGGAAGTTGAACCAAGGAGATGTAGCCCAAGAAGGGTGAACTCATTCATCATGTTCCTGTTGTGATGTGTTTTTGGTGATGTTCTATACATTTTTATGATGTTGTTCAGTCTCTTATTTATGTTAAAATTTCTCATAAATTTAACATAAAAACTATTTTTTTTTACTTGCAAAACTCATGAATCCTTAAGCACATGGATAGCATTTTGTTTCTGATCTGAGGAGGATCTTAGGACAACAAACTAATATTCTTAATCAAATCAGTTTTGTAACAACCCTGGTGAAATTTCCATGTAATAAAATTTAATAAAAAAAAAATAATAACCACGGCTATGGGACACTTATTCCATGTTGAATGTTGGGAAATACATCCTAGTGTGGGTGTTCATTTGGTTTATTATGGCTAAGGAAATTGGCAAAGGCAATGGCAAAGGATTTGGAAAGGAAAAATGGTATTAATTGGCATTTTATTTATGAAAATAAAGGAAATTAGGAGAAAAGGAAGGTGAAAGCTCATAGGTTGCATGTGAGCAGGAAAATGAAGGAAAATAATGCAAAATGAAGAAAATAGAGGCCTCGTTAATAAAAAGGATTCTTAGGATTTGTTGGTACCTTTTGTCAGTTCAGTTTTAGAACTCTCTCTCTATTCTCTCTCTCTCACTCTTGGACACAGAGAGTTTTCTTGGAGCACTTCAGCATTGGATCAAAAAAAGCAAAGAAGGTGTTATCACTGTAAAAATTTCTTAAAAATTTTTGACAACCTACATGGTTTCTAAATTTTTGTGTCAGTCATAGTCAAGTCATGGTCAAGTCATTTTTATGTTTTTAGAGTCTAAGTCATAGGATTAGAGTCTCATTTCCATCATCAAATAAATTTCAACAACCTTGTTTTGCCCCTTATGGATCCCATATCATGTTTCAAGTTGCATGTGTATGGCCATTTCAAACTTTTGAACGCACTACAAAACTATCTAGGTGTTTTCGTAGCGCGAAGTCCTGAAATTACACTACCTACACTACGAAATCAGGGATTCGTAGTTAGGTGTTTTCGTAGTGCAAAACCCCGAATATACACTGGATGCGCTATGAAATTGAGAATTCGTGTTCAATCAAGTCTAGCTGTCAAATCCACCAAAATCCATTAGATTGTCATCATCACGTGTCAGTCCATGAACCTTACCACTTACATGCAACCATTCATATCCATCATTAGATTCGTTAGGGGTCATTTTTCCATAGTCATTTCAAATTTCAAAAGAGGAAAGGGTTAGTTGATCCTGGTCATATCTGTGTTGATCTTTCTCATATGCATGCAAGAGACACTTGCTGTTGTTCTTAAGTTTGAAGTAAACAAACCCAGAGTGAGCAGAGACCAAAATTCTTCTGTAAGTTTCAAGTGAGGCAACTCTTCATCAAATTCAAGCGAGGTAGATTTTCAATTAAGCATGGAATTTTCTTCCAGGTTGTTCTATCTGGAGAAATGTTGGAAGAAAGAAAGAATCACAGGTCAGACCATTGTCTGAGAACTTAACTTGAAGGCTTATATGCCCTCACAAAGGATAAAACAGTGGAAGAAGCTTTCAAAAAAATAGGTTACTGGAGGTTCTATGAGAAACTACAAGGAGGACATAGCCAGGTGACTAAGAAAATTGCTCTTAACTTCACAGGTTTACATACAAAGATTGGGGTGTTAGAATTGCCAGTTTCTCCTGAAGTGATATCTTTAGTCACAGAAATTCCTAGAGGTCAGGAAAAGTGGTTTAAGAATTTCAAGTTTGAAATGGCACCCTGCAAGATATTCCTAAAGCTAGAGTTTGTAGACATAGATTTAACTAAAGCAGTGCCAAGGGGTTATGTCAAATGTTCATTTGCCAACTTACTCTCATGCATACAAAGGTATTTCACCTATGAAGGAAGATACCACAAGGTCTATTCTTACCATTTCAAACTCCTTTTGCATTTCACTGGCATAATATCTCTATATCTACCTTTCTTTTTGTTTTGGAGCTTAGGCAATATGTCTGATAAAATATAGTTGAAGAAAGAGGCATGTGAAACATCATTGTTCCATCATGGCTTAGTTAAATTAATGGTCTTGCATGAACTTCAGAAGGTAGATAGAGAGTGGTCTTCATTTCTCTTCATGTCTGGTTTTAGAGTTGAAACAGGACTTAGCCCTAGGACTAAGGAAATATCATCACCAGTGATTAGTCACTATGCAGAAGAAAGGTCAAGTAGGTTTGTTAAACCGAAAGCTAGAAAACAAGTTAAGGAGTCAGTGACTAGAACACCATTGGCTATTCAAGATACTCCTCAGCAATCACAGAAGAAGAAAGTTTAGATTAAGGAAGCAGTACAAGAGCATTCCATTGGTGAAACAGTCCAGAGAATGGTAACTAGAAGCCAAATAGCCAAAGAAAAAGGTAAAACAATGGTCACTGATGAAAGCCCGGCCTCAAAGGGAAATTTGAATGATCTTCTCCAGTCAATTGACATTGAGGAGTCCCCTCAAGTCTAAGAAGACTTCATTGAATTAGGTGAGAGCAAGTCAAAAAATATGAAATCCTCCAAAAAGTTACAGTTTGATGATCAAATTTTAGAATTTGTTTTTAAGCCTAGAAGCCATGTGACTAGGCAATCCAAAAGGTTACAGGAGGTAGAGGCGGAGGTGAGTGAGACAAAGGATATGTCAAGATTCTGTGAAGAGCCCGTAGTTCCAGTAGTGCAACCATCACTCATGCATGAAGATGACAGAAACAGAGCAGTTGATACTCAAGAAGAAGAAAATAACTTTGAGGAAGTCAAGAAGAAATTAAAGCTTGCCAATATTGAGATTGCTCAACTTAAGAAAAGGGCAAGGAAACATGTAATTGAAAAAGCCAGTTTCAAAAGAATACAGGCCAGGTGGGAACATGGAAAAGTTCCAAAACCTGAAGTAGTTGACAGAGATGCTCAATACTTCACTTGGACTGTCCCTGCAATCAAGGAAGCAAGGAACATCAGAATGATCAATGACAGACTAAGAACTAATATCAGGGTGATGAAAAGACAAATTGAAGACCTGGAAATTCAGCTGAACAAGTCTGGAGGTCAGCCTCAGCGAAAACAAACAGGCTAGTAAGTGATTAAACCCTAATACAATTTTGGTTGAAGTAAAAACATTACTTTTTGAAGTTGTTTCATGGATGGGTGATCTCAAGTATATGTGGCATATGTACATGTTGAAACAACTGTGAAGAATCCTTAAAAAGATTTTTTTTCAAAAAAGACTGTGTAAATTGATTCAGACAGCATTTTTGTAGCACGCTACGAAACTTTTGTAGGTGACATGCACAACAGTTTCGTAGCACGCTACGAAACTGCTGTAGGTGCAGTTTTGTTATTTTTGGTAAATCTTCAAAGGAAGAAAGGGGTTATTTTTGAAGAAGGATGCTTCTGCAAAAATGTAAGGAGATCATTTAAGAAGGTTTAAAGCCTAAGTGAAGAAAAACTTAAGGAATGAAAGATATATGCAAGAACTAAGCCTTGCGCTACAAAAACAACAGTTCATTTCGTAGCTCATCTAGTTTGACTTTCTTCAGGAAACTTCAAGGAGTTTAGTTTTGGCACAAGTGTAAGAGCAGGGTTCTATGGCTAAATTCAACCTGTGTTATATGATTAAAGGGGCTAGTTTGGTCAACAGGAGATTCGAGGAACATCATTGAAGACCAAGACTGCATAACAGGGGGCAGTTTCCTAGTTTTTAGGACAAATGAGGAGAAGTTATTGAAGGCCAGTAGTAGGGTGGTCATCACCAAGGTTGAAGTTAAGGAGGAGCAACTACCAAACATCGAATTTATTTCCTATTATAATTTGTTACTATCATAATAAGGAGTTGTACTCCTAATTGTATTAGGACTCTATGACTGTTAGATAACTGCTACTTGTAATTAATAGTTTGTTTTAGGAATGAATAGGTGTCAAGATAGGAAATTCGAATTCTCCTCATGTTGGATCAGGGAATCCAAGATTGTAATCACAGATCTATAAAGGACAAGGGGTGGAATACATCAGGGTTGGCAATTTTCAAAAGAAACAAGCATACTGTGTTATTGTAAGAGACTGTGTGTTTTATGTTAATATAGAGATTTTGGCTTCACTACTCAGGATTCAGAGAGAGTTTTAATGTTTGATTGTCTCATGGAATTTTTAGTCTACCTACTTGCAGTGGTATGAACACATGTTACTTAGAATTCATTGATAATGCTCTAACTTCTTTCATGTGTTTATGAATTGTGTTCCTTGCATTATGACTCTGTTTTGCTGATATATTAAGACTATTTATGCCCTAAATTCCATGTTAAGTTGATCTTTCTGTTGTTACTGAAACATGCTTAGAATCCACAGCCCAATGGATGTTTGTTGATTGGTATTTCAACCATTTATACATTTTCATTTGTTTTTTTCCATAGAGTTAGCCATCTAATCCTTAAATTGAAATCTTTAACCCAACGAAAGAGCCCTCTCAGGTTGAGGAGGCTAAGCCTTAGCCAAAAGTTTTCTTTGAAATAGTTACTCAAAGTCTTCCTGATTAGCAGCCTATCAGGGGTTGATTTTGTGATAACAAAAGGCAAGAGGAAGAAAATATAAAGCAAGGAGCTGGATCTAGCATCTACAATAGGATTATTTGCAGGTATCGATTTGCATGTCTGATTTCCTTGCTATATTTAGCATGCATGGTTATGCATGTGTGTTCTTGGTTCTCTTGTTTTCATGGGCATGGATTTTTCCAAGTGTGACAGTGTTTTGCGGCCTAGCCTTTCCATTTCTAGATAGTCATGGTGTGGTGGGTTCTTTTGTATGTGATTGATCTAGATTATTGAATGGTATCGAAGTTGAGTGGGGTGGTCACAAGATTATTCATAGGCCTAGGAATCCTAGGATGGGATACACGATAAAACTTGAATGTGAACACCTCAATTGAGCCTAGGAATCCCTTGACTAGTGAATGTTGGGATACACATTAAAGCTTAGTGGTGAGTACCCTTGATTGGGCCTAGGAATCCTGGGATGGGATACGCAGTAAAGCCTAGAAAGTGGAGACCTCGTAGGCCTAGGATTCCCTTAACTGGTAATGCCAGGATACATGGTAAAGTCGAGAGGTTAGGATGGAAAAATCCCTCATGGTGTAGGTGGAGAGATCCGATGGCATCCATGCTTGTTTTTGGCCTAGTGATCTAGTGAGGATTACGATAAAGCCTGGTATTGTATGTTTATTGTTTATGGCCTAGTGATCTGGTGGGGATTACAGTATATCTTGGTTCTATTGTTGATATTGAGGCCGTGTAGCCTCGGGAATCTCTCGTTGATTTTGGTTATAAGTCCCACATTCATGCTTGGAATATGGCACGTGGATGATTGGCTGAAAGAAAGAATCATTTCAGCCAATGTATGGTCAAGTGGTACATGGAAGTCTCGAACCTGGTTGGCCTAATCATTAATTAATAAGAATTATTTCTCCATGGTATTTTATGAGAAAATGTACTAGTTCATATGAGGCATTTATGGTTGATGTATCTTTGTTAGTTTTGTTGGTTATATGTTGGTTATGACCATGTTTTATGAAAGTGATGATGTATGGCTCTCATCATGTTTTGATTTGTAAATGAATGTATAATGAATATATGAACTAATAGATTAAGAGGCATCAATGCCTCTTAATGATTCTCAGATATGTATGAGACCCCTATGCTCATATTTGTTGTTATGACTTGTAGAATGCATATTTGTGACATGTTTGAGGAAATCCTTGTCATGGCTAGTAGGGGTCCAACCAAATATTTGTTCAATTATTTTCATTTGTATCATTTTTTCGATGTTACTTCTCATTCTTGAAAGTTTCATGGAGTTTTGGGTAGTGGCCTAAGTGCTGGCCCTAAAAAAGTGGTAGAGAATCTAAGGTTGTAGGCTCATAACTAGCTGAAAAAGACCCCAATTGCTTGCATTCCCATGTTGTGAGAGTGACCGGAGGACCCCAGACGCATGCATTCCCATGTCAAGGGAGCGAATTAGGCTTTAGTGTAGCAAAATGTTAGTTTGTCTCAAAGGGTAGTCACTTGGAAGGGATGGATGAATCCTGTAGGTTTTGTGGTATGTGCAGAAGGTCAGATTGGTTGTGTTGTGTCAATTCCACTTCCTTAAGGTGACCTAGGAGGTAGAATCAGATCATAGTAGCCTCTCTGGTCGGTTACTTGAGTAGATGTGGGAGGAGGGTGTTATAGTTTCAATCATGGTGGAATGTGAAAAGTTGAGAAATGTTCAAAGTTTCAACATGTGACAACAAATTAACACTTGCAGAAACAATATTGAAGATAAATGATATTAAATAAACTAAAAAACAAAGAAATTCCAGCAAGGAAATCAAGATCAATAGTGAAATCATGAAAAACAATCAATAGATTCAACATGAAAAACTTACTTGCAACGTAGATCGACGAAGTGTTTCTTGATCCACAGATGTGTGCCCAACCTAGATGAGAATGATTATGAAGATGAATGATTAGGAATTGAATGACCTCCTAGTAATCATTATGTCGAGGAATTCAATGACCTCCTAGTAATCATTATGTTGAGGATTTATGTGATGCACCAACAAAAGAGATGGGAGAAGTATCTTCGGTTGGTCAAGTTCACTTATAATAATGATTACTAGGTTTCTTTGAGGATGACTCTGTTTCAAGCACTCTATGGGTGGAGTTGCAATACTCCCATCAATTGGAGTGATCCAATGAACAAGGTGTTGACTGGATCGGATATGTTGACAAAGATGGAATAGGAAATGCAGATAATCAAGATGAATATGAAGACAACACAAGATAGACAGAAAATTTATACATATCGAAACATGTTGTTTAAGGAGTTCTAGGTTGGGGAACAAGTGTACTTCACGAACATACACTAGGTTGGGGAATCCTCAACATAATGATTACTAGGAGGTTATAGACCCCCCTCTTGTGATGTAATTCACGAAGACAGGGCAGTGATCCTTATCATGCCCCTAGTTTTTATACTTGAGACACCAAACTTCTTCATGCACCTCCAGCCGAGCCGCTTTTTCCTTTTTCAAGCTCTGCAACTCCAAGCATAAGTTTTGCAACTCTGCATGAATATGTTGAACTACCAAGGAATTGTCCTGGATAGGTGTCTCATGCAATCTCATCACGATTTCTAGGGCTTCCACCTGAGTTCTTATCTTTTGCTACGACAAAGAAATCCTTAGGTGGGGCAAGAGAGTGGCTATAAACCAATTGCAGTGTTGGCTATCAGTGAGATTCATATTAGCTTCGCGGATCCTGCACTTTAGTATTTGATCTAGCTCCCATGGTGTTTCACTGGGCCTCATCATGATTTCCGTAAATCCAATTACCTATTGCGAGGTAGATTTAGTCTTACCAAATTCCTTGTTCAAAGCGGTCTGAGTATTTTTCAATGACACCAACAGATTATCAGTGCAGTACTTAACATACCATGTCAACACGTGGTCCTGCAGAGTGGTGAATAATTGCACCTTCTTTATATTAACATCAGTAATTGCTGTGTTGTCCACACAGCCTTCGCAACAAACCAAAATTGATCTGGATCCTCACTTCCTAAGCCCTTGAACGTTGGCAACTTCATCATATTCGACATGTTGACCAACGGCGCTGGTGGTGGCGGTGTGGGCTAGGGTGTATGCTGTAGAGATGAAGGTAAAGGTGGTGTGGATGGATGAGGTATCCACAGAAAACCTTGCCTTATCAACTGGACAACGCTCTGTGGTGAAGCCTGTGTTGCTCCCTTGTCATCACCTGAAGGAGGTCCAATCAATGGAATATATTCAGGACCTCATTTTCCTTGATTTCTAAAGCTTCATCCATTTTGCATAGATATAAACATCAAGGTAATGGCATAACCCACTTTTCACTCAAGAGAATCTTAATCCAAGTATTCAAAGATCTCAAATACTTACCTTGTGGTCCCTTGAAGAAGCACCACTCTAATTCGTTGTAACTGACTGAGGTATCAACCACGAACTCTGTAACAAATCCTATGATGACTCGACCAAGCCAGTGATCAACTGTGTGCGTGATCTTATCTTCAAAAGCTTCTCGCCTCCGCATGAGCTGCGGGGTCCACACTATCGGACCGTCAAGCCTCCACCTTCCTTGCTCGTCTGCCAATTTAGCGATCCACTCGTATAGTTCGATCAGGAAGGTGCAGAAGAAGATTTCATGTATTTATGTGTATAAATATATGTCCAACCATTGTTCTTTTGTCAGGCACGGATTTTTGTTTACTTGCTTAGCAAATTCATGGATCTTTCTATCTAACCACTTCTCAATTTCCTTCTTGGTCGGATTCGAGTGATATGACATCACACATCTCTTTATGCAGATCTCAGTCCCGACAATAGAACCATTTGTTGGCTTAGGGGGTCCTAACCCAGGTTTAGAGTTAGTTGTGCCAAACAAATCCCTACACTACTGGCCCTTTCAGCATCAATCTACAATGTGCGGACTAAATTCTCACCCGAAGCAATATGGGGGTATGTTGGAACCAAGTTTCCGCACCTAGAGATCAATGTGATGTCCTTTTGGTGACCTAGATCTGCCTTCGTGCAAACCTCTAGGCTCCTATGACCTAGTGTTGTAACTTCCCTTAATCAGCCTCTAGACCTCCACGAAGGTCTGTGACTGACTTTTGCGGACCTTGAATAGGCCAATTAGCTACTTACGTGCACCTTATATTACCCTTAGATCAATAATTACTTGGAATTACCTGAGTGTTCGATAACTCTAATAGAAAGAATTATGATCTTCACATAATCACTTAACATTGATTACATTCAGGTAACAATATAGATCAAGTAAAGTTGCACATCAATACATCATTATTTTATAAAACCATTATTCATCACAACATATAGCGCATTCATACATAATAGAAGTAAAGGGACTAAACACGGGAATTTTTGGAACAATCTTCTTTATTGATATTCAACAAAGATTTACAAACTCAAAACTTCCCAACGCACTCAATTGCAAGGGTCCGCACACTTAGCTGCAAACATACTCTAGGCCTCTATGCACTCAGCTGCAGAGCCTTTTCCCTCTAATACTTCCTTCACTATGCTAGACTTCTTCCTTCATACCCATCAAGAAAACATCTCTATCTCCTAGACTCTCTAAGACACACCTATTTATACAGTCCCATGGTCTGTGGACCATGGGTAGATCTGAAAAGCCGACTCAACTTTACATAAAAGAGGGTAAAAACCCTTTTTAAATTTTAACTAGCTACGTGCTCTATGACCACAATTTGCAGAAAATTTTCATCTCTTTACATCAAAACTTGGGCTTTTGCCCCAAAACTGACCCCAAGGGACCCCATCCCAATAGGTGATGTGACAATACATAGTAAGCCTCGATTGCAGCAAGGTAAAAATGTAAAGGAAGGGAATTGGGCAAGAATTCCTTTGGCTATGCTTGGAAACCCCAATTCCAAACGAATGAGTAATTTGCACACAAGTTTTCTTCTTAACCTTGATTTGTCTAAAATTATGTGGATATGTGCTATATTCATGGACATGTAATTGAAAGGTATATTACCTAGTCTCTCGTTATAGGTATATTTGTCAAGGGAATTAGAGTCCCTTGAGAGATGGCATTGACGTGTTCAGTTCCAAGGCAACATGCTTGGCACAACAAGGTAAGGTATCTAGTGTATGTTTATATTTATTTATGCAATGACAGTTATTTGTTTATGGTTGTATGATGCAAGGGCTTGCATGGAAATCTTGAAGAAAGCTCAGGTGGAGATTTCCTTTGGAAGCACTGGGAACCATGGGGATTGAGTCATGGTGTTTGTTGAGAGTCTTGTGATTTTGGTCTTTTATGATTTGTTGAGCTTTATTTTCGGTTTTGTTTGTCTGGTGCAAGGACTTGCTACTTTATTATGGTGTTGTGTTGTTATTTGTTTTCATGGTCTTCTTCTTGTTTTTCTCTTGTCTTGCCTTTTAATTTTTGAGTCTTGGGAATTGTTTGGGAAAGAGGAAAGTTAATGGATCTCGGGGAGAGTTGTTTGGTACGTGAAAGATAATGTAAGATTGAGATGAAGCTCGGTGCATGAGTAAGCACAACGGAAGGTAATACCATGACAGTCGATAGGACTGGTTGGGTCCATTATGTAAATGGATGGTGGCAGTTCAGTCATGAGAATGGTAACCAGAAAAGGTAAAGTAAATGGACCTGAAGTGTCTGATGGTTTGACTAAGTTGGGAATAGTGGTTCTCAAGGTTGTGCATGTTGTGCACAAATAAGGAAGTTCTCTTAACCTAGACCTTCTGTTATCTGGTAATTATGTTATGATCATGATTATGTTGGTGTTTATATATGTCTACATGTATGTATGAATGTCGTTATCTGATAGGATGACGATTGTTTTATGCCAATGTTTATGTATATGTATGTATGTCTCCATGTATCTATGTCACTATTTGACAGGGTTGTCAAGGAACGTTTGTGTGGAGGAATGATTTCTTATGTAGATGAATGGCATGAAGAGATTCCTAGTTCATGAGGAATCAAGTGGGAAGAGTAGTCTGACACATCTATGAGGTTAGTATCATGTGGTTATGAGTTGATACTATGTGATTATATTATGTCTATGTTATGGACAGGTTATACCAAGGGATGCATCAACAGAATGAAATTCGTGTGGTTCGTGGCATGCTGGGACAAACATGGATAAGACACTGGAAGAACATTTGCTTGGTAAAGACAACATGGTTTTGGATGTATGGTACTATTGTTGTGCATATGTTGTATATGTTGTACATGTGTTATTGTTTGCATGCAATGTTGTGCATATATAGTGTGTGTACATGTTGTTTATGCAATGTTATGTATAGGATTGTACATATAGTGTTGTGTGAATATTGCATATGCACTGCTAGGTATAGATAGTGCTATGTACAGTTTGTATATGAAGTGTTGTGCACAGATGATGTTATGTACGTGTTGGATATGCAGTGCAATGTACCTGTGGTGTTGTATGCATGTTGTACAGGTGGTGCTAGGTACATAAGGTGTTGTGTGCATGATTGTACAAGTGGTGTTGTGTACATGTTGTACAAGTGGCGTCGTGTACAGGTAGTGTTGTCTACATGTCGTGCATGTGGCTTTGTGTACATGTAGTGTCATGTACATATCGTGCATGTGGTACTTTGTACATGTGGTATTGTGTACACATTGTACAGGTGGTGCAGTGTACATGTGGCAATGTGTACATGTTGTGTATGTGGTGTCATGTACATGTGATGCTATGCACACGTTGTGCAGGTGGTGTGGTGTACAATTGGTACTATGTACATGTTTTACATATGGTACTGGTGTATGTGTGGTATTATGTGCATATCGCACATGATGTGTTGTGGGAATGTGGTACTATGTATGTGCATTGTGTATTCGTGGTATCGTAACATGTGTATTCCTTGTGTTGTACTTTGTGTAGTACATGTATTTGGTTGTGTTGTACGGAAGGTGTAGGTACATGTATTTTGTGGTGTTGTACATCGGGTATAGATGTATGAGTTGTGTAGTATATCAGGTGTATGTGTATGCATTTGGTGGTGCCACACATTGTGTGTGGATGTATGTCTTGTGATGTACATTGTGTATGTATACGTGTTGTGTTGTGTCATACATCGGACGTAGGAGTATGTATTGTGTTGTGTTGTACACTGGGTGTAGATGCATGCATTGCATGGTGGTGTATATCATGTGTGGTGGTATGGGTGTGATGCACACTATGTGTATGTGCACATGATTGAGGAGAAGTCACTGGGTATTTGTCGTGTGCGGCAACCAGTCCGGAGTGCGTATGAGATAAGGACAAAGGTAGAAGCTAAGGATTGATTAAAGGATAAGTATCAATATTTTATTTATTTTTAATATGCATGTGATTTATGGTTCTGGTTTATGATGATTACATGTGATATACGGTTCTGGTTTATGATGGTTACATGTGATTTATGATGTTGATCTATGATGGTTTTTTTTTTTTAGCTAACCTGATGTAATGTGTTTATTCATGATGATTTGATCAAAGATGCTATTTTGACTTGTTGTGATAGGAAGCGAACATGATTGCAAGTGTACCTTATTGATGAACTACTAATTAGGTATGATTTGAGGTTATTCCAATTTATTTGAATCTAATGGAAATTATGTTCTTGGAACAGGAATGCACGAACATGCCCGATTGGGTGATTGAAATCAGCTGCAACAATTAGAAGTAGTAGCAAAAGAAATTGGAAAATGCAGCAATATGTTGGTAAAGAACTTCAAGAGCAGTTCCATTGTGGGACACTGGTACCCAGTAGTGTCCATTGATTTCCATGAGCATTCTATGACTAGTATGATGGTTTGAGGTAGGTACATGCCTTGGTTTTGTATCTTCTGATGCGAGGAAGCCTTTCTAAAGGATGGACTAACCGAGATGGGGGTGCCAACGAAACTTGGAAGGTGAGTGAATGCACGGAAGGGGTTGACCGGATTGCCTGAGGGAATGTGTAGCAGAGAAAAGAAGATTGGGGATGGATTTGTTTTGGTCATTAGCATTGCCATATGGAATCATATGCACATTGGGAGTGTGCCCTAGAACAATGAGTCAGTAATTTTTCACTGAGAGGACAAGTGGCAATGGATTATAGCGTTGGACATTGGATGTAGCTTTGACTTTGCAGTGGATTATGGACTTTCTGGGAAGGAGGTGAATCCTAGTATTACTTTGAGGGTGGAGGTGTGAGCCTCTGGATTCCCCTTTTGTGGATGCAGGCATCGTATCCTTTTATTTGCTAGTTGCTCAAATCTGCATATGTGTATATGTGTGTATTATTGTAAATACTCTATTGAGCCGGTTTATAAATCTCCACATACATTATGGTTATTTGTTAGTTGAATAAAATGTGTATGTGAATGTTTGGTTACTATAAATACCATAATGAGCTATGATATAAAGCTCCAATAAATGGTATGATTTTCATGTTTTAGTAGTGTTCATTGTAAATACTGCAACGGCCTGTGTTATAAAGCTCCATGGGTAGTATGTTTTGTTTTTAGCAGTCTTGTTGATTATAGGTGTCATTGAAAACCGAGGATAGCGTTCCCCTAAGGGGGCGGGTTCTGTAACAACCCGGTGAAAATTCCATGTATATATATATATATATATATATATATATATATATATATATATATATATATATATATAATATAGATAGATATATGGTCACGGTGATGGGATACTTATTCCAAGCTAAAAGGTGGGGGAAACACCCTAATAGGTGTTGATTCAATTTATTATGGCTTAGGAAATTGGCAAAGGCAATGGTTAAGGCTTTGGAAAGGCATTTGGACACATTTACTTATGAAAATAAAGGAAATTAGGAGAAAAGGAAGGTGAAAGGTCACAAGTTGCATGTGAGGAGGAAAATGAAGAAAATAGAGGCTGAATAATAAAAAGGCTTTTGAGGATCAGTTGGCAAGCACTTGGCTCAATACTTTGACAGGTTTTGCTGGAGCTCTCTTTTATTCTTTCTCTTGCTCATACTCTTGGATACTTAAGAGTTTTCTTGGAGCACTCTTGGGGGTGTTGCATACTTTGATTTTTGGAGCAAGAAGGAAAAGTAAGAGCAAGAAATCACAAGAGGGCATCAGGATCAGCAGCTATAACAATTTTGCTTGGGAGGACCAAGTTTCTTGTATGTTTTCTCACTAGTTTTGGCATGCATGGCACATGCATGTGGTTTCTTGTTTATGATTTGTCACTGGCATGGAGGATTGCCTGGATTGACAGTGGATTTTTCCTAGCCTTGACATTTCCTGGATAGCCATAGTGATTGTGGGTTTATGTTGGCTTAGGGAGTCCTAACCCAGGTTCAGAGTTAGTTGCGCCAAACAAATCCCTACACTACTAGTCCTTTCGGCATCAACCTGCGTAACACAGGTTGAAGTCTCACCCAAAGCAGTATGGGGGGATGTTGGAACCATGTTTCTGCATCCAGAGATGATTGTGATGTCTTTTATTTCCGTAGATCTGCCATTGAACAGGTCTATAAGCCCCCTAGGGCTCAGAACTGTAATTCCCTTTTAATGGATTCTAGACCTTCACGAAGGTTGACGATCGATCTTTGCGGACCCTTAACAGACAAGTTATCTGTTTACGTGCACCATAAACCAACCCTAGGTCTGTGTTCACGCAGATCTGCTTAAGTGCTAATAAACATAACAGAATGTATTTTGGTCTTCACGTAAATCCTCAAAATGTATTGTGTTTAGTTAATAATACTTATCCAACAAATTCGCACATCAATACATCATTATTTCATAAAGACATTATTTCATCACAGCATATATCACAAATATAAATAACAGAAGTAAACAAATAAAACACACAAATTTCTCCTGTAGACTTCTTTATTGCTCTTCAATATGAGGTTACTGACTCAAAACTGCCTTGCGCACTTAGTTGCAGGGGCTTACACACTTAGTTGCAAAAACTACTTTAGGCCTCTGTGTACTCAGCTATAGAGCCTTTCCTTCCTCTAAGACTCACTTCTATGTTATCTTCTATTGACTCATTATTCATTGCCTACTTCTATCTTAGACTCTCAAAGACACATTTATTTATAGACTTTCTTCATACAATCCCATAGTTCTCGTACCATGGGTGGATCTCAAAACCGACTTGAATTTACATAGAGAAACGGCTGAGCCCCTTTTGACTTCTAACTATTTACGCGCTCTGCATCCACAAATTGTGGAGACTTTACATCTTTTTTACAAAAATTTACATCAAAGCTTGGGTTTTTAACCCCAAAACTTACCTAGGGGATCCCATCCCAACAATTTACTTTCATTATTTTTTTTTTCTGGTTGTTTCTCATGTTTCCTTAGCTTGGGTTCAGTTATTATTTCCTGGAAGGTTAGACAAATGCTCTAGAAGCCCTAGAAGCCTTGGTTGGAACAAATGCTCTGGAAGCCTTGGAAGGCTTGGATGGAGACCAATCTAATGATGGTTTTGTGATGTCTGACCATGAGGTGCAAGCATTGTTTTATGGGTTGAGGTGGATGGCCTCTAGAATCTCTAGATGAGTTTTGATTGATGTGTTTTATGAGATCCCACATTCATGCTTGGAATATGGCACGGGTGTGAATGGCTGAAGAGAGATTTGGTTCAGACATTCTATGGTTGGGTGGAACGTGGAAGTCCCATCCCAAGTTTGGATTTTCCATCGTTAATGAAATGTTATTTCTCTTTGTATTTCTATTAGTATTATGATGGATTATTTGTGGTTTATATGGCTGTGATTTCACTGGTATTTCTATCCCTATTATGTTGGTTATGTATGTGTTTTATGATAGGAGCTATGTATGGATCTCGTCAAATGTTTACTTGTATATGAATTAACAATGTATATATGGTCTAAGGGATAGAAGGGCAGTTAATATGTTGAGACATCAATGCTTCAAGGCAAATCTCATATACGTATGAGACCCCTATTCTCAGGTCTGTTAATTACACCTGTAGTTTACATATTCGTGATATCTTTAACAAAATGCATGTCATGGATAGTAGGGTCCAATCAAGGTCTTAAACAAGTATTTGCTTTAGTACTTAAATTTCCATGTTATTTTATTGTTCTGAAGGTATCATGAAATTCTAGGTAGTGACCAGGGCTCTAGGCCTGAAAAGGTGGCTCAAATCCTGAGGACGCCGACATAGCACTGGCAAATTTAGTCTCTAGATGCTGGCAAGAAAGCCTATGAGAGCAACTTTGGGTTTCTCAAAGATGTCATGCCTATAGCATGAGAGTGACAGAGGCTTAAGTTGTCCAAAATTTCAGTGGGACCCAAGGGCAAGTTGTCTGAAGTGTTTGCTTGGTTCCTAAGGGTCCTGAAGCTAATGTTGAATGTTTGTATGGTGTGCTTCCATCGGTTCCACTTCCTTAACATGACTTAGGAGGTCGAACCATATCATAGTGGCCTATCATCGCATGTTTACCCTGGCTAAATGATTGCTTGGGTAGCTGGGGGAGGAGGGTGTTACATTGATCACGAACCTATTACAAAATTTGACTGCAGGAAATTGCAAATTTTGACCACAGAGATTATCTTTCTTTTGACCAAGTTTGACTGAGTTTTGATGACTCTATTGGGTTGAATTTGATCAACATATCAGGTTGCATTTATTGTTGATTTGACCAAGTTATTTGGAGGCGTTGATTATTGAATTTATTCACTAGTTAGGGCAGACTTTGACTGTTGTTGACTTTGACAGAATTGCATATTTGAGATAGTTGACCAGATTTGATTTTTCATCATTGGTATATTAGATTTATGGTTGGTTGACTTGGTTGATATTAAAAGCCTTTGACTTTGGCTCTTTTTTATGGATATTTCTTATTGTACTCTCTGTTGAACATTTTATGGCAATCTAATAGAAGAAGGTTTCCCCCTTGTGGGGTTTTTCCATTGTCTTTAAAAAAATCAATGTCTCTTGTAGATGTGTTGATTGTCACCTATTTATCATTGCATTTATTATTCTATCTTTAATTATTGTTGATGAATGGAAGAATTAATTACTATTGAAAATATTTCTAATTGAATAATTGAATTGGGCTAAATTAATTGATACAACATAGAGCAATGTAAAAATTAATTAGTTAGACCCAAGAAATTTTCCTTGAAGATTTGGTCATGTTCCAAGTTGGAACCACGGTTTTGTGGGCCATTTGAGATACTCAAAAGAATTGGGTCAATGGCATATCGGATGGCCTTACCTCCATCCATCAAGGTCCATGATGTTTTCCATGTTTATTTTCTTAAAATATATGTGAAATAATATAAACATGTGATTTATTGATCTATGCTACAAGTGGAACCAAAGGGAGAGTTTCAACCATAACCACTATGCATTCTAGATCAGAGGAATCTCATGCTCTGGAATCAAGTAATAAAGCAAGTCAAAGTGCCTTGGAGGCACTTGGGGCCTGAGGAAGCCACTTGGGAAATGGTTGATTCTATGTGGAAATCATACCATTTTTGTTTGTTGATTAAAGAAAATGAATATAAATGATTGTAAATATTTTATAGATATGGTTATATAAATATCCTTTAGCAGTATGTTATTGTTTTGAACATGTCTTCCTCTTATTGTATATGAATAAAGAACATTCGTGTTCCTCTAATGGGGGGGATTTGTGAAAGCCTAGGTTATATGTTTTCTTATGAATGTTATGTAAGCATTTCATGTATTTTTTATTTAAAAAAAAAAAGGTTGAGTAGAAAACAGATTCAAGAGACTAGGGATGGATCTTGCTTGGGATGCTTAGTTTATTTGTTGCAAAAAGTTTAATAAAATTGAGACATCCATTGAAGATTGGTGGTTGATATGTTTAATAATCTAGTGCTTAGAATTTTTGGACAAGAAATTTAATGAAAATTGGACATCATAGGTATATGGGGATAAGACAAGACTAATTGAATTAGGACAGAGGATTCATTAGCAAGGAAAAGTGAAAAGAAATTAAGAAAAGGGTATAGGTACTCAATGGAAGTAGACCAAAATTTACTCACGCAATTCAAAACAAAATGGTAAGCAAATAGTGCAGAACATTATTCCGCATTCAGAATTTTGGCACTGCATAGAGGAAAATCCCAACAACACGAATTGGCTGGTAGTTGAAGAGAAAAACACTCTTGTGAAGCAGTTGGGTAGAAAATAGTGTCATCTCTTGAGTAGTAGAACACGCATCACAAAAGAGGAAATAGGATAAGAAGTCAGTGCGTAACTGGACTTAGAACCATTCTATAGACATCCACAATAACACAGACAAGATTTTAGCACTTCTGAGCTCTCGAAGAGATCACAGATATCTTGATTGAGTTTTAGGGGCATGAGAGGGACTCCTTTAGTTGGGGATAAGCTTTGGTTACCCTGGGGATCAAGGGTGGAGATAGGCTTCTCTAGAGTCCCTTGGCTGCTTTGGGTGGAGCATTACTCCTTAGATTCTTGGTAAAGGAAAACTCTTGAATATCCTGTGCTCATTTTATTTCTTCTGGTAGAGGATTATGGATTCCCATTATTGCATGGAATATTTGTGATATATGTGTGTGTGTGTGTGTGATTCAGGGTGGAGGTTACATGCCTCTCAATTCCCTGTTGTTATGAAACCAACTCACAAAAATATAGAAAATATATATGAACACCTTAGAAATAAGCCTCTTCGATATGGCAACCTCCTTTACATTACACAAATGAAAAATTCTTAGATGATACAAATGGCAAGACATCCTTTCTATATATAAGAGTCTAAGGGGTCATAATATAATGAGAGCTGAAATAACAATAATAATGTAAGGGCACAATCATAACAATAGTGGGCTTCTATGTGGCACAATAATACAATATGGGGACTACAAAGGCACAAAAATATAATAAGGGGGTTGTACTAATAACAATAAGGGGTTACACTAGTAGTATAGGGACCTAACATGCCCCTCTCCTTCAAAAAGTGTTGTCCTCAACGCTTGAGTAGTTCTTGATGCTTCTGTATAAATTCTTGTCCTCCCATGTGGAATCTTCAACGGGGAAGTTCTTCCACTTGATGAGATACTCTAAAATTGAACTATTTCGTAGCTATCGATTTCTCGGTTCTGTGACTGCTTCAGGTTCCAATATGATTTTTCCTTCCTTGTCAAGTTCTCACAATACTATTTGAACTGTGATCTTCTGCAACTTTTGAATGAGTTCCCACTCCTTTGGGCATATGGATATCTGTAAGGCCTGATGTTTGGAGGAACACTTCTTGGAATCAAATGAATAGCATGATCATGATCATTAATAGGTGGGAGGCCTTGGGAGTCTCAAATACCTTGGAATGATTATCCAAAACATTTTGGAGATCTGGATAAATACATGATTTCGATGTGGGATCCTCTAGTGAACATAATTGTGCAATTATGCCTCGTTGTTATTTTTTTAGAAGCTTTGTCATGTTGTTAGATTTGATTATATTTTCCAGTTTCCCTTCGATACCTCTCAATTCAACTTCCTTTCCTTCCAAAAAAAATTCAAGAAAATTTCTTGAAAATTAAAAGCTATCGTACCCAAAGATTGTAGCCATTGGACTCCTAGTAAAAAATCAGCACCACCCATTGGAATGGAAAACATTGGGCTATTCAATACATATTCTCCCATGGATAGCTTGATATTATGGCACTTTCTAGAGAAATTTATGGTTCCTCCACTTGCAACCATCACTTGACACTCTGGTGCTGGATATAGGAAGCAATTCAATTCCTTGGCTATCTTACAATGAATAAAATTATGGGTACTTCCCGAATGAATCAACACTATTACCTTTTTCTTCTTGATATGTCCTTCTATCTTCATAGTTTGAGGAGTGTTAATTTCTTCCAATGCATTACAAGATATGGTCGGATTCATTTATTGATGCTCGATGTGATCTTTCACTTCTTGAACATTTTTCTTCTTGATATGTCCTTCTATATTGATAGTTTGAGGAGTGGTAATTCCGGCCAATGCATTACAAGATATGGTCATATTCATTTCTTCTTTTTTGATGTGATATTTCACTTCTTGAACCTTTTTCTTCTTGATATATCCTTCTATCTTGAGAGTTTGAGGAGTGGTAATTCTTTCCAATGCTTTACAAGATATGGTAAAATTAATTTCTTCTTTCTCTCGGGTTGGCTCCTGGTGTATATCCTCTTCTTTTGATGTTTCTTTGTCCTTTTCTTCCTCCTCTTCACAATCTATGTAAAATAATTTCTTCTCAACACACTTATGACCTTTAATATATTTTTGATCACAATTGTAACAAATCCCTTTTTCTCTTTTTTCTTCTAATTGTTGTGGTGTCACCCTTGTAGGTTGTGGAAGGCTAGGAGAAATAACACTTCCATCTTTATAGTTGTGATGGGTTGACTTCCTTATTTCCATAATTTTTCTTTCCACTTTTCTTTCCAACGTGAATGCCTTCTCCAATGAATCAAGTTCCCAAAGATGAACCTCATGTTGAATGTTACCCTTTAAAGTCCCTATGGAGACATCAATCCTCTGCTTCTCTTTAATATCATTTTCCCTTCTATTCAATTTTTGAAAGTCCTCAATGTGCTCTGCCATTGAACACTTTTGTTTGATATTGATCAATTGGCTAAAGAAGGTGTTTCTCTTTGTATCCTCATAATGTGCTATCATTTCCTCCATGAAAATTGACCACATAACAAGTGGTTTATGAGAACAAAGCCCTTTATACCATAAAAATTGATCCAGTTCTAAATATGAAGATGCAATGCGTACCTTTTGTAATAGTTTCACCTCATGTAGATCAAAATATTGCTCCATATGTAGTATCCAATTTACCAAATCCTTGCCATCAAACTTCCTCATATCACCTTTTCTTGATTTTAGGATCTCGATCTTGAAACGGTTGTAACTCTGTAATTTTGGATCTTCCAGTTCTGAAATCGCGACCTGCAGTAGCCCTCTACATCCTCGTTCTACTGCCACCAGTCTAATTGAAATTGGATTTTCCAAGAAAGAGTTATCCACAATCTCCCAAGATGACCTAATTATATACCTTTTCAAAAGAGTGAACTTGTATGAAGTGCCATGTGTCACTGTTTTGACCTTTAGATCTAAAAACTATACACAGGAAACTACAATACGTCCTCTTTCTGTAACTTCTTATGAAATTTCAATCTAATTCTCAGAGAGACAGTTATGATGATTTTCCCCAGGTCACTTGTTTAGAATGTAATTCGGGAGTCTTCAAAAACCATAACTTCCTCAGATCATATCTTCATACATGTAGAGAGACAAGCTCTGAAATTCAGATCCGAAGTTCAGAACGATTTCATCTCAAATGGGTTTTTTTGTTGCTTCTGAAACTTTGTAACGAAAACTTTATAGCGAAAATTCCACGATGACTTGTTTGGAGCAGCGAAACCCTAGAATCCAAAGCTCGGATACCAAATGTTATGAAACCAACTCACAAAAAGATAGAAAATATAGATCAATGCCTTAGAAATAAGCCTCTTCAAGGGGGCAACCTCCTTTACATTACATAAATGAATAATTCTTAGATGATACAGATGACAACACATTCTTTCTATATATAGGAGTCTAAGGGGTCATAATATAATCAGAGGCAACATAACAATAATAATGTAAGGGCACAATCATAACAATAGTGGGCTTCTATGGGGCACAATAATAAAATATGGGCACTACATGGGCACAACAATATAATAAGGGGGTTTTACTAATAACAATAAGGGGTTACACTAGTAGTATAGGGACCTAACACCTGTGCATGTGGTTGACTATTATTTGGTTGGTGGGTGGAGGTAGGGGAACCTCTGAAGCCCTTGTGTCAACATGTGTTTGGAATGTCATTCTTGGAGCAGACCATCCCAATCCCTAGGATTCGACTTGTGGGTGGAAGCTGCAAGTAGCTTGGTTGTAGTTGTATATCGTTGGGTGGAGAGTTACAATGCCCAACACAATTTCCCATCTTTAATTTGAATCCAAGAGAATTATTTTTTCTATGTAATATCTATTATGAAGCTATATTTATGTTGTTTAACTATTTTTGTATTATATTATGAAGTTATGTAACTTCCTATGGCTAAAGAAATGAGCTCCTGGTGTTGATACTTTGTTAATATAATTTTTCATTTATGTCTTCCGTGTAGACAATGTGCATACATTTATAAACACTTATGCGAATGAAGTCCACTCTGGTTGCGATGGAATAACTTTAGGCTTGTTAAAAGTCACTTTCCATCCAAGGAGTTTGAACATAAGTGTTATTTTAATTCTTGATACAAGTTTGATGATTAATCTTTCTAAGGTTAAATGTGTAGTAGTCTAAGGATTGGTTATCAGTTTGAATGCAGTGATATATATATATATATGCATTATGTACATATAGTTATTCATATGGGTGTCATGTGCAATGATTAACATATTAATATAGTGGACGCATAAAAACAATGAACATTGCCTGATATAAAATAAGTCTACTATCATTGGTTGGATCTTGAATATGCACTGAATTCTTAATGACATGAGGAGCCAAAAGTTTGTATGAGAATTACATAGAATTATCATGGAACTAGTAGTTATGAGGAGTATTAAACTCATAAAACTTATATACCAACTCATGGAACCTAAAGCCATACATAGAAATGCAAATGGGATTATGCATAATCCTTAAGATATGAAAATAGACACATTATATTTCTTGTGTAATGATGTTTATAATAGTGTTGAATTTGTTGGAGAGGAATAGGAGACAAAACATAAATTCACACACAAAACACACGAGCTGCGGCTCTTCTATTGATCACACAAAAACTTGATACTTACAATGAACCTGGTGAAGGGTGTTTAACCTTTTCCAGCTAGCGACTTGCCTAAAATATCTTGACATGCAACCACACACTAAAATTCATCTATCACTTAACTCAACTTGACTCAACACTCCAACACTCAACCCTCAACACTTAGTTAACTGACTCTCTAATTTTAGCTAGCTCCTCATGCGGGATTAATTAGATTATTTTAACACTCCCCCAATTACAACCGCTAAACTAAAACATGACTCATGACAACTCAAACATGCCTACTAGTCTATGTCTCAACTAGGCTTACAACACCCAAGTTTCTTCTATTCAACTCACACATCTTTTGCTAATGACTTAGTAAATATATTAGCCAATTGATCACTAGATCTACAAGGCTTCAAGTGAACTTCTCCATTGCTCACAAGTTCTCTAATAAAGTGATATCTAGTATCAATATGCTTGCTTTTATGATGAAACAAACTATTCTTGGATAGTGCAATCACTGATTTGTTGTCACAATATATTGTTTTTGATCCTTTTTGTTTCAGCTTGAGTCCATCAAATACTCTTCTTAACCACATTGCTTGACATGTTGTTGATGTTGTTGCTACATATTTTGCTTCTGCTGACGAAAGTGTCACAATGGGTTGCTTCTTAGATGCACTTGAAATCATACCTTAACCAAGATGGAACACATAACTAGAAGTGTTATTCCTATCATCCAGACTACCTGCAAAATCACTATTTGTGTATCCAATCAAATCCTTATTTTTTGTGCTTGCATACATTATGCCACAATCTCTAGTTCCTGCTATGTATCTCAAAATTCTTTTTCCTACACTCTAATGTGTGTCTTTTGGAGTCTCCATAAATATGGAAATCAAACTCACTCCTTGCATGATATCCAGTTTTGTAGCTGTGAGATGCATAAGGCTTCCAACCAATATTTTGAATAGAGTTGGATTGACATCTGATCCTTCATCATCCTTGCTTAACTTTGTACCTATTGCAACTAGTGTAGGGACAGGTTTGCAATTTTCCATCCTGAATCTTTTCAACAAATCTTTGGCATATTTATTTTGATAAATAAAAAATATCTTTTTTCATATTGCACAACTTCTATTCCAAGAAAATATTTCATGAGACCAAGATTTGTCATCTCAAATTTTTCCATCATGGCTGCTTTAAATTCATCTAACTCAAAATCACCTGTAAAAATCATGTCACCAACATATAATCAAACAATCAAAATTTGTCTATGCTAATTAACCTTTGTGTACAAGGTAGGTTCAATGTTACTTCTACAAAATCCATTCTTGATCATTTAGCTGTCAATTCTGCTATACCAAGCTCTAGGCACTTGCTCCAGTCCATATAGCGCTTTCTTCAACCTGTAAAATTTATCTTTGTTACCTTCAACTTCATATTCTGGAGGCTGTTGTACATAAATTTCTTCTTTTAGAATTCCATTCAAGAAGGTTTATTTCACATCGATCTGATATATTTTCCACTTGTTCTGCGTTGTTGTGGCTAGAACTACTCTTAGAGTATCAAATCTGGTTACCGGAGCAAACGTTTCTCCAAAATCTATTCCCGGTTGCTGCGAGAATCGTTTTTCTACAATTCGAGCTTTAAATATATCAATCTCACCTTTCTCATTCAACATTGTCTTGTACACCCACTTTACACAAATGAGATTTTTGTCCTTTGGAAAATCAACCAGATCCCATGTACCATTGTTTTCAATAGCTTCATTTTCTTCATCCATGGCTTGCACCTAATTTTCATCTTTGGTTGCTTTTTCAAACGAAGAAGGTTGGAATGACAATAATGAAAATTTTTCACTAACATCTAAATCATCATAAATATCTTTGAGACTTCTCATCTTTCTCTTACCATTTTGATTGATCACCTGATTGATTGCTGGGGGAATCTCGATCTGTTGATCTGCTTGAAGATCCATGTAGCTCTGAAAATCTTGGAGTCCTTGTTGGTGTGTCTCTGTTTCGTGTATTCACCTATGATTCTTGCTGCTCATTTTCTGCTACATCATCTTATTCCATCAATGGCACTTTTGCATCAACTGTTTTGTCTACAGTTCCATTCCATGACTCTTGTTCTTTGAATACAACATATCTGCTAATTATGGTCTTCTTTATGACAGGGTTATACAATTTGTAAGGTTTTGATTACTCACTATAACCAGTAAATATGCATTTTTCACTTTTATCATCCCATCTGCCTCTTCGCTCCTTAGGCACATGTGGATAAGCTACACATCCAAATACTCTAAGATGAGATATGTTGCAAGATATACCTGTCCATGCTTGTGTTGGTACTCTTTTCATCACACTCTTTGTAGGAGATCTATTGATCATATAAATAGCATATGCAACTACTTATGCCCAATACTCATTAGACAAGTTTCTTCCTTTCAACATGCTTCTTGCCATATTCATAATGGTTATGTTCTTTCTCTCTGTTACACCATTCTGTTGCAGTGTGTATCTTGTTATAAATTGTCTTATGATTCCATGTTGTTTGTAGTAATCATGGAATGCCTTTGAATCATATTCTCCACCACGATCTGACCTCAATACCTTGATTTGTTGATCACTTTGGTTCTCCACTAAGGCTTTGAATTATTTAAACCTTGAAAAAGTTTGATACTTCTGCTTCAAGATGTAAACCCAAGTCTTTCTACTATAGTCATCAATGAAAGTGAGGAAGTAACTACTTCCACCAATCGACTGTGTCCTTATAGGTCCACACAAGTCTGTATGCACTAACTCAAGAGGTTGCTTTGCTCGGTATGCAATTCCCTTTGGAAAACTTTCACAGTGTTTCTTTCCTGAGATGCAACACTTACAAGTACTAGCAGGTTCTTTGATGGGAGGTAATCCTCTGACCATCTGTTTCTACTGCAACAATCTTAAACCATAAAAGTGAAAGTGTCCAAATCGAAAGTACCATAATAAATAATCATTAAAACATGCAACTGTAAAATAAATGACCTAATCACTATAATTCATAATTAGAGGAAAGAGTCTTCTCCTTGTCATTTGCACCCTCTATCATCTACTTGCTTGGGGGCTTGTCATATATAACACATTCTTGACTTTGAAAGATTACTCTGTATCCTTTCTGTGTCAATTGACCGACACTTACCAAATTATGTTTGAGACTAGGAACATAATATACCTCTGACATTGCCTTCGGTTCCCCCTGCTTGGTCAGAATTTTGACCACTCCTTTGCCATCTACATCCACAATCTTGTCAATCCCAAACTTTATCTCTATTTACACATATTGATCCAAATTTGCAACCAAATTCTTGTTTCCTGTCATGTGGTTACTACAACCACTATCCAATAGCCACGCATTCTCAGAAGGTTTATGTATGGTATGGCAAGCTAGGAACATGGAGTTAGTACTCTCTGTAGCGACATTAGCTCTCTGGTTCCCTTGATCAGCTATCTTCTTCTTGCAATCACGAGCATAGTGACCAAATTTATTGCAATAATAACATCTCACTTTTGATTTGTCAACTCTTTTATTATTGTTGAAGCTTCTGTAGTTGCTTCCAATTTCATGTTCATTCTCTTCTCGGCCATCTCCCGGACCACCATATCTTCCACCTCGTCCTCTTCCTCTCAATCTACTTCTGCCTCGACCTTTGTCTCTTGAAGTAGAAACTTGGCTTTTGAAAGAGGTTTCTAAAGTGGAATCCATATTTCTATCTATCATTTCCTCATGCTATAGAAGTGATCCCATCATTTCATCAAATGTTAATGATGCGAAATCATTGGCTTCTTCTATGGTAGCTACCACAACATCAAATTTGGTAGACAGAGATTTGAGGACCTTCTCAACCACCGTTTGATCTTTAATTTATTCACCATAAATATTTAACTGGTTTATGATAGTTATGACTTGATTCATGAAAGAATCAATGTCTTTATCTCCTTCATCTGCAGACTTTCAAAATCTATCCTGGTATTCTGCAACTTAACAATATTGACTTTAGCCATACCTTTGTAGTTTGTCGCCAAAGTATCCCATGCTTCCTTTGCTGAAGACGTGATCATAATCTTTTGAAACACTGCTCGGTCCACTCCCTGCTAGATAAGTTGCAACGCTTGTGTATTCTTCTTCTTTTCTTTCTTCCATTGTTCCCTCTCTGCATTAGTGAGAGCTCGTTTTTCTGCTTCATTCTTAGGTTCTGAAAACCGAAACTGGACATAATCCCAAACATCATTTGCTTGCAATATGGTTTCTATCTTAATGGGCCACACAACATAATCCTTCCCTGTAAATGATGAGCACTGGAACTGGAAATTTGAGAAAATTGTCTTTCTCTAAAAAATTCTCTTTTAAAAACCTTTCAATAAAAACCCTAAAATTTCTCTTTTCTGATAAATTCCAAATTTTATTTTTTTATTTAAAAAACTAAAAAAAAAACTTTTTTATTTTGAAAACCCTTTTATAAATAAAGAGCTCCTCTTTTAACCAAAAAACACCCTTAATAATAACTTAAGGATTTATTAAAAAGACCTTTCATCGACACTTTGTGCTTTCACGTCATGTATTTAAGAAGTAAAACAATGAACTTTGGTAGTACACTAATGCTTCCACGCTAATCGACTTCTCCACACTAACGTTAATTAACTCTTGCATTAGTCCTCTAACGCTTCCAACCATAGATGGAACCCGTGTGCTATATCACAGTAAGGTGTGTTATACCTCAAACAAGAGAGAAAAATATTTCTCTCTTCTTTTTCACGGAAAGCTGCTAATCCGTTTTTTTGTGATTCTTTGTAACTTCGATTTGATACTAATTTGTTGGAATCAAAAGGAGACAAAATACAAATTCACATACAAAATACACGAGTTACGGTTCTTTTATTATTGATCACACAAAAACTTAATTTGGTGAAGGGTATTTAATCTTTTCCAACTAGCGACTTCCCTAAAATATCTTGACGTGCAACCACACACTAAAAGTTGTTTATCACTTAACTCAACTTGACTCAACACTCCAACACTCAACCCTCAATACTTAGTTAACTAACTCTCTAATTTTAACTAACTCCTCATGTGGAAGTAATTAACTTATTTTAATATAATTCTCAAAATCAACACGCAATAAGCGTTAGAAATAATGTGGATATGGTGAGACACCTCCAAATCAACTTGCAGGGCTACGCTGAGAGCTATCGTTTCCATATAGTGAACCATATGTATGCGGGTAAATGGACCATGTAACATGCAGACATACTTATATAAATGCACTCAACATGTATGTAGATATTCATTCAAACGTATTCGAACCCACAATGCATATGTATATTTATATACCAACGTAACCATAGTCAATTCACTGCCGAAGTTATGGACTCAACCTTTGTGTCTTAAAGTCATCGCAGTGTGTATATGGACCCAATTCATTAAGCGAGATATATATATATATATATAGATATAGATATATAGTGTGTGATTGTCGGAGGTCGGGCCGCAATGTTGTCTAAATTACATTTGCCATGTGATACGAACTTGGCCATAAAGTCCATGTTGATAAGTCTACATCCATGCACGGTTGAATACCGATAAATACTCAAATGATGTTGGTTTAATTAAATGTTGAAACCTTTATATGTTTACATATGTATATATGTACATTTTACCCATCGAAGGCTCCAATTCTTATTTAGTATCAACGGTCGAGGTTAGCCCAATAGGCCAAGTCTCTAAGCCAAAGAACCATGGCCATGACCAAGATAGCGCAAAATTTATTAAACAGCGACAACCATTTCGAGTTGAGTATTGTTCCCAAAGGTTAGGTCATAGGTCAACATGCCTGAGAGCAAGACAGTGGGTGGAGGTAACCTGTGGTGGACCCCCTTCCCTATTCAGGTAGTTAGGTTGGCACGATAGAATGAACATAGTGGCAACGAGAAGATTTTAGGCCGACCTCCGAGTCGGGTCGGTATTTGGTGCGATGGTCTGGACCAGCCTGGTTGACAAGAGGGGTGAAATCTCGTGCGTGGAGTGGTGGGGTCGATAAACCTGTCCGGTGGGGCCACACCGATGTGTACATGCACATACATACGCGTATACAATTGTCGGAAGGTGCTTGTCAAGGGTTATATACTTTGTGATATATCAGTTCAGTAAAATGTACGAGATCCTACGTGGAATGTGATAATGCCAATGGAGACCAGTCAAGGCTACCACTGCATTACCATGGTTGATACACAAAATAGTTGTTGTATAAGGTAATATATATTGTAATATATACCTATAGTGTGCCATAAGGTGAATATATATCCTCATATCACCCTTCCCGCATAGAATTTTCATTTTCAATATATATATATATATATATATATTTTGAAAATGAAAATTCTATGTGGGAAGGGTGATATGAGGATATGGAATTAGTGTATCTCGTAGTTATATGACATGGTGAAGTGTATCATGCCATGTTGCTTAATAGAGTAGCCATACACAAAAAAGTTAGGTAAACTGTGAAAGAATTTAATTTACAATCCAGGAGTCTAAATTGGGCGAAATTATACATCACTGGAAGTGTTTCGCTAAGACGAGTGCCATAGTAACACCTATGTTGAGTTTCAAGAACTTGAAGAGGAGACAAAAAAATTATCCCATTTCTCTAACTACACAAGGGAGGTTGGGTTAGTAGTGAACACTTCACTGGGGTTAAGATGGGGTGTTTACACAAAACGAATATGAAAAGAATCTAGAAATATGTACTATAATCAATAATCCCATTTAGAATTCAAAATCTGAATGGAAAATGGCATCCTTTCATATAAAGGAATGATTTACCTAAGCCCAACGTCAGGGTTTAAGTCTAAGATTCTTAAAGAGACCAATGATTCCCTAATAGCAAGACACACGGGTATTTTCAAAACTTACTATGATGCATGCTAGTCATTTTTTTGGAAGGGGATGAACAAATATATTCAAGAATATATAGCAAAATGTGATCAATACTGAAGAAATAAGAATGAAAATATTATGACTATGGGATTGCTTCATCCTTTACACTTCCCAAACGAAAAATGGGAATAAATATCAATGGATTTAATTGAAGGATTACCCATGTCAGATGGGAAGGAAAAAATACTCATAGTAGTTGACAAATTCACAAAATATGCACACTTTAGAGGAGTAAGGAAATTCAACTCCGCTAAACAAATTGTGGATAATTTCTACAAAAAAGTTTACAAATTGCATGGTTTCCTAAAAGTTATTTCTAGTGATAGAGATTCCAAATTTAAAGGAAATATCTAGAAGGAATTATTCAAACAAATTGGAACATCACTCAATATGAGTTCAACTTATCATCCCGAAATAGACAATCAATCAAAATTTGTTAATAAATGTTTGGAATCTTACCTTTGTTTCTTTGTAGCAGACGAACAAAATAAGCGGTTCCAATGGCCACACTTTCCTGAGTGGTGGTACAACTATACTTATCACACTTCAACTAGAATGACCCCATTTCATGATGTTTATAGCTATGAGCCTCATAAATGGAAGGGATTCACTATAAAAGAAATAAAAAATCCAGCAATAAAAGATCAATTAGAAGAAAACCAAAAGGTCCTTCAAACTCTCGAGGAAACTTAAATATCATAAGGAACCATATGTAGTAGAAATTTGACCAACATATGATAGAGAGAGAGTTTGAGATTGGAGATAGGGTATTTTTAAATCTCTAAACTTACAAAGAATTACCCTCAAATGACAAGGAAACAACAAGTTAGCATCAAACATTTGTGATACCCATTATATTAACAAGAAGATCCATGAAATCCATGAGATCCATGAGAGTCCAAAGGGTAAAGAAACTTCTGAGCCATAGAATCATCTACACATTAAGAAACCTATAGTTCTTTTATTACATTGTATGTTGAATGGCTCACTTAAAAGGATGACACATAACCCAAGTGATAGAGCCACTAAAAGTTACTTCAATGTGGAGAATTTGGCCTAGGTTCCTTGTGTTATGTCTACCTTAGAAGTTCTTCATATGTGTAAAACATAGAGGAGCACACTACTCTTTTCTATTGAGGTTGTTGATCCCAAGAATTTTGAGATGATTATGTTAGACACATTTAATGTCAAGCCTTGTTTTCCTCAACTTCTTTCACATTCAAGTTACTTGCAAGTAAATTCTATATTTAGGATGGTCATGGATGAGGGTGCTTTAACATGTTTCATTTCATTATCATGTTGGAAAGTTATAAGCTCTTCTTATTTGGTTTCATATTTGATGCTATTAATAATGTTTGATGGTCATGTCATTTTCATTGGCCTCATGGGATTATTTCCCTTTTTCCTTTTTGTTTAGGAGGAGAAACTATTTCTATATTTGAAGTAAAATTATTTGACACGATCCTTGACTATAATCTTTAGTTAAGGCACAATTGAGCCTATGCTCTAAAAACTATGTTTCCATGCTTATATTGTCATTTTCTTCCCTCATGAAGGGAATATTATTACAATCGACCTTTTGACTTATTGTCATACTGATCCAATTGCTTCTTCAAACCATGTAGTCCCTTTAATCAATTAATCTCGACAAGGCACTAAGAATTTGTGGGTTGGAATATATCTTTATTTGATGGGAACTTTTAACTTCCTAACCCCTAATTCTTATATCAATGCCATTTCTACTAGCTCTTCCTTGTTGATAAGTTCGGTGCTAGTTACTCAAACATATTCTTTTCAAATGTCCTATTTTGAGGTTCCTTAGGTGTTTCCATATTCTTATGCCTCAAAAGAAGAGGGTGAGCATGTGGGAATGGTGATTCCTTTGTATACAGTGAAAAAAATTATCAAGCCATTATTAATGTTCTTGTGGACTTTGATTAAACTCTTCTCTAGTTGTAAGATTTGATCATCTTACGAAAATTGTATGGGATATTGATTTTTTCTCTAAATGGATTTATTATACATCTTTCTCCCATATAATGAAGGAATCCTCAAGGAAATGACTAGTCTAGACATATCTTGGGAGGATATGCATCATTGGTCTTATTTTCTCATAGAGCTAAATAGGTTAGAAAGTGATGAACTTGTGTTGTCTATGTTGGAAAATGACAATTAGCTTGTGAATCCATTGGCAACACCCTCTGTGTATGTCGAAAAAAACATAGCTAATATTTTCAAAATGATATCGATCAACATCTTCTAAAATCCAAATATCATGGAAAATATATTCATTGCAATGGATTGTTCTCCCGAAAAAGGTCCACATTTGTTTTGATATTTTAAATAATTTCATGATGTTTTAACTTTAACATATGAGGAAATTCTTGGTATTGATCCTAGAATTTTCTAACACGAGATACATTACATATGAGAGCATAAATCCTATTAGACAAAAGCTTCAACCTATAAATCTAAGAAAAATTGTGACGATCAAGGCAAAGGTAGAGAAATTTCTCGAGTTGGATTTTCTCTACCTAGTTTCCCTTACTGAAATGGGTTTTTAATGTCATTCCAATGGATAAGAATTAGGGAACAAATAGGGTATAAAGATTTTCAAGATATAAACAAAGCTTTTCTAAAGGAAAAAAATTCTACACCCTTCATCGATAAGTTTGTTGATGAGTTTGCAAGAAGTGAAATCTTTTTGTTTATGGAAGGGATATAATCATATTGAAATCTAGTCAAATGACCAACATAAAATTATTTTTATTTGTCCTTGGAGTACATTTTCATATCAAAAGTTCCTTTCGATCTCATGGCTACCTTTTAGTAATCCATGCCAAATTATTTTCATGAAATCAAGAATTTTGTAGAGGAATATCTTCACAATCTAGCCACTCACTCTTGAAAGAGATTTGATCATCCAAATCACCTCCATTTGATCTTTGAAGGTTTTTGGTATTATCGGATTCAACTGACTCCACACTAATTTGTATATTTTGTGACCTATGGGATATTATTATGTTTCATTATGTCCAAAAGGGGACCATGGTTGAATAGTTAAAGATTGTAGCAATATTACAATTTCCTCCCCTGTGCAATATTATACAACTTTAAATATTATAGGGTAAACACAACTTATTATTGTTTTTTCTTCTAAATTACACCAAGATTATGAAAGGCTTCATTAACTTACTAAAGAAAGGGGTCCCATTTGAGTAGGATGATCTTGCTTAGAATCTTTAATTCATTGAAAAAATTCATTGATGTCTACCCGTCTACTTAATCCTCCAAAGTACAACAGGGATTTAATGCATTGACCTCTAGCCCTCTACTTAGTCCTCAAAAATACAGTAGTGATTTCCTTTTGTATATCATGGTGGTAGAATCTACTATTGGTATAGCTCTGGTTCAGGAAGATGACAAGCTCAAGGAGAACATCGCCTATTTCCTAAGAGGAGGCCTCATAAGTCTTGAAATAAACTATTTTCATGTTGAAAAGTTAGCCTTAGTATAAATTCGTGTTGTCCAACAACTTCGTCATTATATTATATTAAAAAAGACCATTTTGGTATTTGATGTTGATCCCTTTCAATTTGTCCTAACTAGGCGAGTTGTTGGAGGTAATTTTACTAAGTGTATTGTCACCTTACAAGAATTCAACCAAATTCACATTAGTAAAATCTTAAAAATCCCTCATCTTTGCAGAATTGATTTCAGATTGCCTCTTGAAATGAGAACACCTACGAAGCAAACTATTTTATGGATGAACACTTATTTCTAATTATTTCCATTGACCCTTGGTACGGAGATATCCTTATATATCTCCAAACTTTGAAGTTTCCTTCGTCTTTCACAAAAGATTAAAAGTGTCATATTTGAAATTTGGCAAAGAGATATCTCATAATCAGTAACACTTTATATCTTCATGGAGAGGATTAATTTTTTGATGATGTTTAAACCATGAGGAAGCAGAGAAAGTCCTAAATGACTTCTAATGTGGTGGACATCTCTTTGGGCTAGCCACAACCTAGAAATTTTTGTGCATCGGATACTCCTGGCCTATGATATTTAAATATTGTATGGAAGTAGTCAAGAAGTGTCACTCATGTCAATTTTTACCACAAAAAAAAGGTGTGCACGTCCTACTCCTATCTTTTATGTCATCACCATTGGCCCCTTCACTAAATGGGAGGTGGATTTTATGGTGTACCACCCAACCTCAATGAGGGGTTATAAGTACATTATTGTGGTAGTAGAATACTTTATGAAGTGGGATAAAACTAGCCAACATTCTCAAGTTATGGTGATACAATATTACTTTTCATCTTTAATTAAGTCTTTGCAATATTTGGTGTGCAAAGAGAGATTGTCTCTTACCATGGCATTGATTTTCAAGATAATATGGCGACTAAGTTTGTCTTGAAGTTGAGGATTAAACAAGAATATTTTTCTCCTCATTACCCCCAAGTGAATGGTAATTTATAGGTATTATATAAGTCCTTGAAAACAATTATCCAGTGCACTATCAACATGAACAAGTCCAATTAGAACAACATACTTTATCCTACACTCTGGGTACACTGAATTTTGGTTAAGACTACTACAAGGTTTAATCTTTTCCAAATTGTTCATAAAATGGAATCACTTCTCCCTATGGAATGTGAAATTATTTCTCTAAATTTAGGATTTGATCTCCTTCTTAATACTTCGAGCTTGGAAGGGTGGATTTTTTACTTAGAGCATATTTATAAGCAATGTCAAGATGCTACTACGGCTAACAAGGCACATAAAAAGTGTGTCAAAATTACATATGATAAGTCTATTCACCCTTGTATTTTCTATGAGGGAGGTAACTAGGGGGAATTTTGAGGTGTAAAATGATTCTCCTAAGAAAAATAATAAAATACGAGTTGCGAATTTTTAAAGGAAAAGAAAGAAAATCATTTTTTTAATGTATTTTCGACTTATCTCCTTATAGGTTTAATAAAATTTCAAGTGTAGGAACTCTTTGGACTCGGAATTAGAGTCCACATCCAATGAGTACCCACTCTACATACATTTGAGTAGACCCACATTGAGAGAAAATGAAAATACATGAAAAACATGATTTTTTAATAGTATTTTTTACTTGTCTCCTTCTAGGTTTACTCAAATTTCAAGTATGAGAATTTGTTCGATGAGAAATTAAATTCCACATCCAACAAGTACACATTCTGAATACTTTTGAGTACAACCACACTGATAAAAAATTAAATTACATGAAAACAAATGTGTTTGGAAACATGTGATTATTGCCCTTGCATTTTTCTATAGACTTTACGATTTGTAGTCACAGGGCAACAAATAAAATAACATTAGAACCCATCTAATCAACATTGCAATTACATAAATAACGTTATATTTTGTTATCATATTTTTTATACACTCATTTTGACTATTCATACTAATATATTTCTTGAGTTTGACTGTTTTATATTGTTGAATAAGTACTTTTTGTAGACTTTTACATATTAAACTAGGGAGACAACTAACAATTAACTCCTTCACCTCACCTTTAGACCATGTCTAAGTTACTATTGTTTACTTGGTTGGATGAGGTATCAAATGGGAATCCTCTCATATCCTTTTAGGATAAATTTTGGCTTAAAGAGTGGGGATTTGGGTCGAGGTGATGTGGGTCCATTTTATGTGTGTCAATCATAGTGGATTGTTGGGACCTTGGAAACCCTACTAGTTTATTTTATGGCATCATTGTTGAGGAGAAGATCATTTAACCCCAATTGTACATGAAAACAACCTTGTTAATATTTTCATTTTGTACTTGTAATTGATGACATGCTATTTTAAGGACTAACTTATAGGATCTCATCTAGTGACTCTACTTCAACAAAATCCAAAGAGGTACAGTGGAAAACACTTGTCTCCAAGGTAAGAATTAAGGTAAATATCAATGACTCTACATTTATGGTAGGTGTTTTAATTTAAGAAATCATCATCCTATTTTATGAAGAATGGGTTTTGATTCAAAAAAAATGTTGAAAACATATTTGTTTCTTTGTATTTATCATGCATTTTGAGATATCCCCAATCTCTCATTGTTGATTTTCATACACATCCCTAAGTTTAATGGAAATCCATATGTAGGTCTAGATTTCTTAAAATCTTTTGTGAATTATATTGTAGATACTAACATGGTCTTTGAAGATGACTTAATAAAATCTTTTTCATGGTCCTTACAAGGATATGTCTTGATTTTGTAGCCTTGAAAGGTTTTCTACATTGGCTTGGTATCTTAGCATGTAGAAGACATTTAATTACCTCTTTAGGTGCTTGCTTGGTGGAGTAAGTGATTTTATGATTTGTTTCCTAAGGTTAACTAATGAAAAGTACAATAATTAATTTAATTTATTATTTTTTACTATTAAGGAAAATTTCTAAGGAAAAATAATAAAATTATTTAAGTGACTTAGATAAAATCTCAGTTGCTAATCTCAAGTGAGGTCTGGGATTTAATCCTAGCCATTAATCACATAGGATATTAGGGATAGAGATTTTAGCTTAATGAAATTATAAAATAAGCCTAAGGGAGAGGTGAAGAAACAATTATGTTGAGGAAGTGGTTTTCTCAAGAGCGTGAGTCTCAATTAGGCTAAAGAGAAGTTAGAAGAATTACAATAGGGAATTTTGAGAGAAATTTCAAGGAAGTTGAAGTAGGAAAGAGAGAGGTCGAGTCAGCTAAAGAGGAGGGTTGAAATATTGGAGGAGGACCAAAACCTCTAGACATTGATTTTATCAAGTGCACATGGGTTGTACAAGAGAAAAGAGAAGGGCCGAATTGCTCATGAGGGAGGATAGTTTTCCCATAGGTCAAGTTTCTTCAATACTGTCGATTTCCTTAAGGCCTATTTTTCCTAGTGGGGTTGAGTTACAAGTTCCCAAAAATTGTATTTTTTGTATATTATTTGTGGGTCTAGACCCAAATTTTCTTAAGAAATTTAATATGAAGGAATATTATGTTAGGAATAAATTTTTTGTTGTAATGTGATCAATTTCCCTAGTTTACTTCCACTGCATTTTATTCTCTAAGTCAATATACCAGTGTTTACTTTATCAACAATTTCAAAATATTTGAGATAGATATTTTATGAGTTTTTAATAAATTATCTAAGTAAAGCAAATCAAATTATAGTATAAAATAATTCACATGGTATCATAGATATAGAAACTTTGTGGGAAATATTGTATATCATAAGGGTTTTACGACAACAAATTATTTTTTGCATCAAAAAATTATTTTGCAGCGAGGGTTTTGTTGTTAAAGTCAATATGGTAATATTGCATCATCAAGTTTGAGGTATGATGATAGGTTGCATGGGGTTGTAAAATTTAGTCCATGGAAGATGAGTATCACCAATATTTTAATGGAAATTAGTTTGTGGGAAATTGAAATCCAAGAGATCCAAGTTCCTTATGATTTTAACCAAGCAAATGAACATAAGATAAAAGATAAAAAAGATCCAGCAACATCATTTTGGATGGTGTGAAGGATCACATAATCCATCACAAAAAAAGAAGGATTTATTCTATAAAATGTGGATGGACTTGACAAATTTTTACTAGAGTGACAACCATAATAGAAATTTGGTGCTAAGGGAGAAGCTAAATGTTGGGCGTGGGATCCCCCAAGGGCAGTTTTGGGGCTTAGAGCCCAGATTTTGGTCCGATTTTGTAATTCCAATGTAAATACTCCACATTTTTTGGGTGCGGAGCGCATAGTTGTTAAAAAGGCATAGGGTTGTCTGCCCTTATTTTCATAATGTAATGTCGGTTGTAGAAGATCTACCCATGGTCCATGGACCATGTGATTGTATAAATAGAGTGAAGCTCTAAGTAGTTGAAAAACAAAATAAGAAAGAGATGGAATAAGGATGTATGCAAGATAGCTCTGAAGTGTAAAGTCTAGTTTTGGGTCGTAGCGTAGGAAGAGACTCTGTAGATGAGTGTGCAGAGGCCTAGTAGTCCGCAACTGAGTGCACGGACCCCTGCAGCTGAGTGCGCAAGGTGAGTCAAGTCTGTAATCATATGCAAGTATTAATAAAGAAAATTTTCTGTCAATTTTGCATCTTTATTTCCTGTTTTATGCATCTGTTATATTGGGTATGAATTCCACTTCTAATGCTTACATGATGCATGAATGTGTATAACTGTATTGGTTAAGTGAACGCAAGTTAAAATATCTATTTACACGAAGATAATTAAGACCTGTTAATAAGATAAGTAAGATACTTAGCGTAGTTTGGGAAACATCACAGTTTGTTGCTCGCATCTCAGCCCCTGGTTAGGGTTGCACGAAAGCCAATGGTAACAGATTGCGAAGGTACTAAAGGTTATAACAAAGCACGAAGTGACCTATGCGAAGGCAAGGTCTAGTTGGAATAAACTGACATCACAACCATCTCAAGGGTGTGGAAACTTGGTTCCAACATCCCCCCATACTGCTCCGGGTGAGACTTCAGTCTGCGCTCTGCGTGCTGATGCCAAAAGGGCCAGTAGTGTAGGTATTTATTTGGCTAACTAACTCTGAACCTGGGTCAGGCCCCCATAAGCCAACAAATGATTTCTTTGCTAGGACCGGAATCTACATAGAGATGTGTGATGTCGTATCATTGGAATCCAACTAAGAAAGAAATTGAAGGTTGGTTGGACAGAAGAATTCACGAGTTTGCGGCGTAGGAGAACGGAAACCCGCAACCTGTCAAAAGAAGTGTGGCTAGACAGCTACCTGTATACAGAGATCCAGGAAATATTGTTTACTTCCTTCCCTACTGAGCTATATGAGTGGATCACGAAGCTAGCAAATAGCCAAGGAAGGTGGAAGCTTGACGGTCCTATTGTGTGGACCCCAAAGCTAGTGTGAAGGTTGGAAGCATCAAAGGATAAGATCGCGTGAGTCGTCGATCATGGCTCGATCAGATTATAGGAGGATTTGTTACTGAGTTCACAGTTGACACCTCAGTTAGCTACGGCGAGGCAGAGCGATGCTTTCTCAAAGGACTGCAGGGTAAGTATGTAAAGTCTTTGAATACTTAAATTAAAATGTTTTTGTGCAAAAAGCGAGCTATGTAGTTACCTTGATGTTCGGAGCTACATCAAGCAGAAAGGTTTACAGGAACGAAGGAAATAAGGGTCCAGAGAATAGCCCCTTGATTTCACCTCCACGAGGGGATGAGGAAGAGCTCGCAAAGGTATGTCCATGAAGTGCTATTCACCTGATAAGACAAAGAATTCCATGAATACCACCTCCACCCACACCACCACTAGCTTCACCGCCATCACCTCTATCCTCACCCATACCAACTCCACCACCACTACGATTCAGTATGGAAAATGCAATGAAGTTGCCTGTGTTCAAAGGTTTGGGAAATGAAGATCCAAACCAATTCTAGTTTGTTGTAAGAGCTGTATGGGAAGCGCAAGGTGTTACAGATGACCATATAAAGAAAGTAACACTGGTTGGCGCCCTGTAGGATCACGCGCTGACTTGGTATATTAAGTATTCCAATGATAACCCAAATTCGAGAGTCATGGATATTCAAACAACACTAAATAGAGAATTTACAGGCCTAAATCTGAAGTTCAGTCAATCATGGGATTTAAAGAGGTCACAATGCTACTAGGCAAGACTCCTTGGGAACTAGATTAGAGGTTGAAATGTATGATTCGTGAAGCCAATATGAATCTGACAGATGGACAACATCGCAAGTGGTTTGTAGCTTCACTACTACCACATTTAAGGAGTGCGCTATCGCAATAGAAGATAACAAATCAGGTAGAGGTCTTAGAGATTGATATGAGGCTACATGAGACCTCGATACAAGATCCTAATCTAGGAGTTCGACGGATCCATGTGCAGCTGAAGAATCTGTGTCTTGAGATGTAGAGCTTGAAACAGGATAGGAAAATTCGACCAGAAATGCACGAAGAAATGTGGTACATAAAATGCAAGAGTCAAGGTCATGACAAAGACCAGTGCCCGGTCTTTGCAAATTACCTCACGGGAGGAGGATCGATGCCTTTATGGCTGAAAGCTCAAGTAGGACCTAGCGCGGTGCCTACTTTGTGGTGCACGATCTGCCAAATAGCCAGAAAACATGCCACAGACAATTGTCACTTGTTACAGAATTATACGCAAATTTCACAATGTAGGTTTTAACCTCGTACAGAAATTACCTGCATACGAATTCTAAAAAACAGAAAGTAAACAATGCGAGAGCATAACACATAAAACACATATACACAGAGGTTTTCCCCTAGATCCCAAAATCGGGACTACTAGCTTGATTTTTCACTATATTTCTTTCAATGTTACAATACATATTTATACATGCCGAAGCATCCAATACCATGGACCAAAAACCATCGCATCCAAAACCATGTGCGAAAAATCATGCACAAAACCATAGGTAGGTCTGCCCAACCTAATATAGGGTCCAAAAAAAAAAAATTTCTAGGTGCTGCCCTGGACCCCATAAAGTTGGGTTACCTACACCCCTCAAAGCCCCTGTGACTTCCCCCGCTATGCAATTAGTGCAACGAAGGGAGTGCTCTGCCCCCCATCTAACCCCCCAGTTAACTATGTGGGCTAGTCCACTGCCTCTGCCTCTGCCCAAAATTCCTGTCCTAACCCGGCACCACTGAGCATGCTTTCCATCAACGTCTTGTTCATTCTTTCTACAACTCCATTTTGCTTAGGGATGTATGGAGTAGTCTTCTACCATGTTATACCACACTTCTTACAGAATTGTTCAAAGTCCTTGCTGCAAAACTCTCCACCATTATCTGTCCTCAACACCTTTATCTTCTTATCTGTCTAGTTTTCCACTAGAGCCTTAAATTCTTTAAACCTGTCAAAGACTTCAGATTTCTTCTTAAGGAAATATATCCATGTATTCCTTAAGAAGTCATCTATAAATGATACATAGTACACAAACTTACCCAGTGATGGAACTTTCACAGATCCAAACACATCACTGTGCACAAGCTCTAATATTTGTTTCGTCCTCTTACCACCAGAGGGGAAACTCACCCGATTCTGCTTCCCATATACACAATTTTCACAGAAATCAAAATCCAGAGAGCTATTACTGATACCTTCTACCATACCTTTACCATGAAGTATTCGAAGGCCCTTCTCTCCAATATGTCCAAGCCTTTGATGCCACAACATGGTCTTCTCTCCAGAGACCACTAGATTTTCTGCTCCATTTTCAGGAACCATAGAACTATTGCACCCGTCAACAACAGTGCTACCATGCAGCTTGTACAAAGTTCCAATCCGAACTTCCCGCATCAATCAGTTCTCCTCGAACCATCTTGCAGGTATCCTTCTCAAACACTGTCTTTACACCTGCATCATCCAACTTGCTTACAGAAATCAGATTTCTGGCCAATGCAGGAATCTGCAGAACACCCGGAAGGGTTCTAACCCTTCCACCTTGCAACTTCAACTTTACTTTTCCACGACCAATGATTCTAGCCTTCCTATCATCTCCTAAGAAGACATCACACCATCGTATTTCTCATACTCGCAGAACCACTCTCTATGGGGAGTGAAGTGAAAGGATGCACCTGAGTCAATTAACCATGCCTCGTGATCTACATGTGTACTTGAAGAAGCCAAGTACACATCCCCACCTTCATCTGAGGTAGTTTTCGCCTCTGCAGAAGGAGAGTCATCAGATCCCTTTCCTTTATCAAGAGCTTTAGATTTACACTCCCTTCTGAAGTGCCCTTCCTTTCCGCATTTCCAGCACACCACCTTTGTAGGTTTTTCCTGGAGATTTAGATCTCCCACTCGATGACTTATTTTTTTTTCTGTTCTGGGACCATCCTCGAACAAACAAGGCATCACCATTCTGGTTGTCCGTATTTTTCCGTCTCATCTCCTCCGTCAGCAAGGCTGAGACTATTTCATCAAACTGCAAAGCAGTTGCATTGCTACCTATTGCAATAATCAGACTATCCCATGAGTCTGGTAGAGAACACAACAAACTGATGCACTTATCTTTATCAGAAATTTTAATATCAACAGATAATAACTAACTTACCACAGTATTAAACGCATTCATATGCTCTGTCACCGAGTCTCCATCTTTCATCCTCAGCTTATACAGCTTTTTCTGCAGGAACAATTTATTCACCAGAGACTTAGATTGGTACAAAGTCCCTAACTTGTCCCATAAAGCCTTCACTATAGCTTCCCCCTGATACATTCAACAATACTGAATCTAAGACACACAATCGTATTATGTTCTTTGCCTTCCGATCTAGCTTCTTCCATTCTTCATCGGTCACTCCCGTTGGTTTAGTACCTGGATCTACCGCGATCCACCTATCTTTATCCACCAACAGATCCTCCATCTTGAGTTTCCACAACTCAAAACTCTGACCATTGAACTTCTCAATCTCTATCTTTCTGATGCTCGCCATCTTCTTTCACCACCAGAATCGATCTCGCAGATCTCCCACTGAACAGGGTCTACCACAAGCCCGAGCGAAACCCCTCAGCAACAAAGGCGTCCCCTTGAAGCCAAAACAGCTCTAATACCAAATGTAGGTTTTAACCCCGTACAGAAATTACCTGCATACGAATTCTAAATCACGAGAAAAATAAAAATGCGAGAGCATAACACATAAAACACATATACACAGAGATTTCCAGCTGGATCTCAAAACCGAGACTATTAGCTTGATTTTTCATTATATTCCTTTCAATGTTACAATACATATTTATACATGCCGAAGCATCCAATACCATGGACCGAAAACCATCGCATCCAAAACCATGGACAAAACCATAGGTGGGTCCGCCCAACCTAACATAGGGTCCAAAACCAAAATTTTTCGGGGCGTTGCCCCGGACCCCACAAAGTGGGGTTACAGGTAGCCCTCAAACCCCCTGTTAACTATGTGGAAATAATATAACACAACCCAACATTTTAGGCTTGATCCTCTTGCACAAGTGTTTTCCATCACATTGTTTCTCAGGCTAAATTCAATGGTTACTCATTTAACAAGGATATGATACCATGTTGAATTTTTCTGCAAGATGTGTAGTAGAATCCGATCTTATTATCTCATAATTACTACCTAATGACCTTCAAATAGTTTATCTAATGCTATTGATATCATTGAGAAAGCAAATATACTCAGAATATTTCAATAAGAAATATAGCATAAACAATAAAGATCATAAAGAGAAAAACATGCACAATAGAGACAACAATTTTTCCCTGGGAAACCCAAATTTGGGAGAAAACCAAACAACTTTTCTCCTAGGAGAAAATATTCTCCAACAAGGTTTACACTTCCAAATTGTCTAGAAATCTGTGCCAAAAAACTAGTCTAAACTTTAACGAAATTCATCCTCTATCTACTCCCATGTGTGGCTATCATAGAAGAGATATGATGATGATTAAGAGATCAAATGAAGTGTCACATCATATATATACAAGTCGAATGGGTGCATTTACCTCAAGGGACATATCACTTTGTGAGTTGGGCCGATTTGTCCTCTTTGAGCTTACATGAAGCCCAATAAAAAATGATTTTTTTAATTTTTATTTTCTTAAATCTTCTAGACTGACTTATAAGGCCTCTTGGCATGTTGGAATACCTCTCGATGCTACAAAAAAATCAACACTTGTTTCTATGAGATAAATTGTTTCAATTTGTGACTTGTTCTTTAGTTCTTCTTTTACTATTTCTTATGTATCCTCATATTTTTTCTCTTTTATACTGGAAATTATAAGATTCAAGGTTCTTTTGTTGCGCTCATGATCCAACTCAATAAGTTTATTCATTTCCTCTTTGATGGCTTTAATGTCTAATTTATTATTTGTTCTACTTAGGGCCAAATTGTTATTTAGTTTTTCATTTAACTCTTTGGTCCCATCTCTCAAGGTGCAATTTTCTTCAATTGTTGATTGTTTCTACTTTTCCATTTATTATATCACATCTTTCATTATTTTTATTTCAGTCTCTAACCTTAATATTTTATTTAACAAAAGTTTGAATTTGTTTTCAAGCATTGTAACTAATTCTGTTTTGTGTTCTATTTCTCGTTCTTCTCTCCTTTTCTCTATTGAATTGATATGATCATAAATACTTTCTAAGGTGACTTTGCTTGGAATCATCTTGCTAGGTTGAGGTTTTGACATATGTGATGGAGTACTCCTAATTTAAAAAAAATAATAACAAAATAAAAAGGAAGAAGGGAGAAAATAGATAAAGGAACTTATGCACCTGGGTTATGAGCAATAGACCATTGAAGATGTAAATATATACTCGATACTTTAGAGATAAGGTTTATAAGCTCCACAAACATGAGACCACAAAGATCGATCCTTCAATCAATATTTCAATTTGACCAAGGCTACAATGAATGGATGTAGGAATAAGAGGAAGAATTGCAACATAGACAAGAGCCACCAAATATTTAAAAGGGACCTTCCTTGGTTGTCTCCTCAACTCCTCTCTAGCCAAAATGGATAGAAATAGCCGAATATATATACACCACAGAACTGAATATACACCATATACAAAGTTTTATATGCTTAGATTACACCACAAACCTAAATAGAGAAATAGCTTCGACTGTAGAGCTTGTGATATCATCATAGAAGTTATGATATGGATTTATATAACACATAGATCTTATGACATGAATTTATACATCACAAGAGTTTCAACATCAAAGGTGATTAAAAACCTAGAGCTTATGATATAACTCAAAGACCATAGAGTTAATTATTATCAACAATTTATACACTACATATAAAACTTATAATAATGTTAGATCTTAGGTTTTTTTGATCCATAATATAGTAAGCATGTATTTTAGATTAATCACATCGGTATTATTTGGTTGACATTTCAAACCTTTGTCTTGAGGATGAACCATATTAGCTGGTTCGAAACGTCGACCAAATAATACTGATGTGATTAATTCGAAAGACATACTTACTAACTTATACTAATATTAATATTAATATGACCTTAAAACTTACAACAAGATATAAATGTTTCATCACCTCAAAGCTTATGCCAAAATTACATGATAAACCTGCTGAAAAGATGATATGATTAAAACCACAAAACTTATAATATAATCAAAAGATATCATCATCCCCATCTTTACATTCCTAAAAACATCATAATAATTAATTAGAACATGAACTAACATTATATTTATCTTTCAATTGTATTCCACAAAAAATAATAAAACTTCAATAAAATAATAAGTCGATCACATTATCTATCATCTATACATCCTTATTTCTAATTATAACTCCAAAAATGATATTAATAATAACAATCTAAATATAGAATAACAAAAAAATTATCATTAAAAAATATTAAATCTACTCTCACTTTATATTTCCATTATAACCCCAAAAAAATAATAATGTGTTAAAATATCAATAAAATAATAATTTCAAAAAATCACCTTTTTATCTAAAGATTCTTTAATTGTCATGAAAACTACATTATCACTTCTTTATCTCTAATTATTACTAAAAATCATAATTTATTAAAAATATCAATAAAATAATAATTCCATAAAATCATCTCCCATTATCCTTTCCTTCCTTTATGTTTCAATTAAATGCCCCATTAAAAAACATTTATTAAAGTATCAATACAATAATAATTATAATGACTATTTACCATCTAAAATATTAAAAATATTTATTAAAGCATCAATAAAACAATAATTATAATGAATATTTATCATCTAAAATATTTATTGTAAATAAACCTAACATAGGTTTATTCTAAATTTGAAAATATAAAGTATCAAGGGAATCAAAGATGCAAACCTATTTTAGAAAGCATCTCTAAAGCTTTGATCCCTTTCAACTCTTGATATATAAGAACTTATTATATGCATCTATGTTGATTCTTTATGTATGTACATGTACCATATATCAAACTGAGGATAAAAATAATTTCACATCTCTTTTTATTTTGAGCAACACACCAATAAAATGTTTTAACCATAAGCAATTTTTATTTTTAGTTATTTTATATAATATATACGTGATTAACATTGAAATATATTTAAATAGAGATCTCCCTTATATTGGGAATTAAAAAGCATGTATCAATGGAATAAGATATCTCTATGTATATACACACATTTTGAATTCTTTTGGTTATTAATATTATTATAAAATATCTTTAAATAGGATTCTCAAATTGGGAATTAGAAAGCATATGGAATAGGAACACTCTCTATGTGTCCATACATACATCAAATTCTTTTTATTATAAATATTATTGTAAAATACTATATCTCAACTCCATATTAAGTAGTGAAGAAATTACACATTTTCCTCATACCTTGAATGAAAATGTTTCTTATAAAATAAAAGAAGAAATCTCTCTCTCTCTCTTATTTTTTCCCTCATTAAGTTGATATAAAATTATCTTACATAACGTAGGCATTGCAATAATATATATGTGTGTGTGTTAAAGTATGAAATTGATATAGTTAACATGAATGTTTAAATATTTGATTTAAATTACACATTGAAATATGAAGATAGATTATATATATATATATATATAGTTATAGTTTACATTCATTTTTTTTTTTAAATTATTTGCCTTAAATTTCTTTATCTCTGAAAGTTGATTTTTTTTTTTTCAAACCTAATTTTTATTAGTGAATAAAAAATTAATATATATATCTATATATGGATCTACTAAAAAAAGGCTTATAAAGCCATTTGTCCAAACATATATAGTAATCATGAAGGAGTGCAAAAAACTAGTCATTTAATATGAAAAAATTACTACAAAAGTAAAAATATAAGATTTTTTTACACTCAATCTATTTATCTTTATAAAATTATATATATTTTTGTTATAAATATCAATATTATTTTAGATATCATGTATAATTTTCATGTTAACTGGTGAATTTCAGCTGAAGAAATCGTGTTAATCGTGCCTGTAGCAGCTCTCAGGCATACATGGGCCTACTCAAGATTGGACCACATGTTTCAACTCAAGAAATGGTGCCTGTAGCAGTGTAGCAGATCTTAGGCATACATGGTCCTACTCGAGATTTGACCACATGTTTCAACTGAAGAAATTGTGCTTGTAGCAGCTCTTAGGCATAGATTGTCCTATTCAATATTGGACCACATCATCTTGTGGAAACCAAACCTCCCTCTCAGGCATACATGGGCCTACTTGAGATTGGACCACATGTTTCAATTGAAGAAATGGTGCCTGTAGTAGCGTAGCATATCTCAGGCATACATGGTCCTACTCGAGATTTGACCACATGTTTCAACTGAAGAAATTGTGCTTGTAGCAACTCTCAGGCATACATTGTCCTATTCAATATTGGACCACATAATCTTGTGGAAACCAAACCTCCCCATTTAACGGTTGGACCACATCCTCAGGACTATTGACTCCTGAAAGAATTACACATCTCCCTTACACTAAAAAGTAGAAAACACCACTTATGGACATTGAAGTGTTTTATTTATGGTAGATAATGAAATATTTTTTTGTTATTGATAATTCTGTTCAATATTGATTTTTTTTTTTTTTTTTTTTTTTTTTTTTTTTTTTTTTTTTTTAAATGTAGTTATTATTTTATTTATTTTAATGTAAGGTTATATGACAACATCTCTCCCATATTGAGTTGTAGAGCCTAAAAAAAAACTAAAGTAACAAAGAACCAATTATACAATTTCAAAGGATCATCTCCCATCTAAATATCCTTATTGTAATAAGGAATCAATTATCTAATTCCAGAGGATCACCTCCCATCTAAAGATCCTTATTCTGAACTAAAAATAATATGCAAGATAGCAACATAAATATAAAGTAAAAAATAATCAATCACGAGAAACTAAGCAATGGACCAAACACTTGAGCCAAGTTATCCTACTATCACCTCAGCTAGTTATATTAAGGTTGTTGGCCCACTCTCACTTAAGCCCACTCTCACTTAAGTTGTGCTTTGTTTGAATGTTATTTGCATTGAGAGGTGTTTTCAACTCAGTATGGTAGAGATGTTATAATGTAATGTAATGTCCTACAAACATTTTGACTAGATCAAAATAAAATAAATAATAATCATAATTATCAATAAAACATTTTTTGTAGGTCAAATTAAATAAAAATAAAAATAAAATAAAATATAAAATATATAAAATTAATATTTATAAAAAAAATTGTAAGCTGAAATTTCTATTATTTCCTCAAAATATTACATCGTGATAGTTTCCAAATCAAAATGTCTCTAACCTCATTCTGACTGGACTTGTTGACTTAGAGGTACTGACAAAAACACAAAAATAAAAGTAAGATAAAACTAGAGAATATCATGCATGCAACCCACAATAAGCAAAATTGGCCCAAGATACAAAAATAGATAGCCATCATTCTCGAACATTAATGTTCCCTAGATCTCGAGCACCTGTTCCTCCTCCTGGCAGTAGAGGTTGGCGAAATGCCTCATGCATAAGTGTTTCCATGTGTGCCAAACGCCCCTCCAAGCAATCCTGCCTATCCTGTATTTGCTTCTGCCCATGCCAGAGAGAAACTAGCCTATCCAGTATGTGCCACTGGTTATGTGGCAAATCATTCATGAAAGTAACTTGATGCATCTAGGCTTCAAATAGAATCAAATGGGGGAGGAAGGTCCACCTTGCCTAGAGAGTTGGCCTACTGGTCTACTTCTCCACTAAGGTCCCGCTGATCCACCGGATGCATCATTCCCATGCCTTGAGGTTCGACACACCTGCGTGCACGTCCTATTTTCTACTGCATCTCCTACCAAGGTCTCCTCTTTAGCAGAATTCCACCAAACCCCCACCCCACAGTGTATCTCAACATAACATCTCTTGACCTGCGGTACTGCATAGGTGTCTCACCCTTGCCCCACCTTGGCCCCAACCTCACAATTTTCTCTCCCTCCCATTGCACTAAGAAACGTTAGGCTCACACAACTTGTAGCCACCCTCTGGGATCATTGACCACCCCCAATACAACGCCCCCATAGGACCAAAACCCATAGTATGACAACTGACCCTGTCAAAGACAAAGTAGCTAGCCACTACGCCTATGAGGGCAACAAAGCTAGCTATGACATAACTCCAAACAAAAGGAACAACCTAGGAAAAACCATAAAAATTTACAAGCACAACAGTGAAATAGGCACAGGAGCTTCATTCCATGAACCTCTAACATATTACATGTGTTTGTGGCATACTAAACAATGCCCCTAATTTGAATACGTATTGGAAAATACCTCTAAAAATCACATTATTTAACCCCTACCAATACGAACCCAATACACGTTCCAATTTTAAAAACCCAATACACATTCCGATTTTAAAACCCCCGGCTTTCACTAGATATTTTAGGTATCTATTTTTTCATTAATATTTTTTATACCCCTTTAAATATTTTCATTAACTTTGAGCTCCATATTTTATACCTATTAATATAAAATCCCTTTACCCCCTCATATATGCTCAATATATTATGTTATTTTCCCCTCAATATATATCCCCCAATATGAACCCACGAGGTATGGTATTTCTCCCCCAGTGAATCCCTCGTGGAAATTGGGTGACCCATGAACCGCGCTGCAGATGAACCAAGCCACAAAAACCACACCAGACTCGCATTGCCACGACTGTCCACCAACCACTTCCTCCCACATTGGCTTATGGGCCTAGGTATCTACATTCGAAGCCACCTCTAGCACCAACACCACACTTTGCCTTCCAAGAACGAAGCCCTGCGTTACACTCTGACGCCAAGGAGCGTGGTGTGGCCTAAGGAGTAAGCCACCCCACGCACTTGAACCACTACCACCTACCACAACCTCCACCTTTATCTCTTGTAACACACAATTGAAATCCTTGACTAGGAAAATGACAATTATAATCCAAACGCTCCCCTGAACCTTCATCAGGCCCACGCTAGACAAGATCCCATCACATTTTCTTATTATTAATGATGTGTGTTGGGGCATTAACACCCCTGTCATGAGCCGCCAATCCTTCGACTGTCACCCCCATCAGGGGAGATATTTATAATTATAATTATAATTAACAATTAAACCACCTAGATCCATCTTAACTCTAGATCTACCAAGCGCCTAGAGGGATCAAATCTCTTTTCACTTAAAAAAAATGTTTATATCTCAAGAGATTCAATCCCTTTTAGCATTTGGTAGATCTAGAGTTAAGATGAATTTAGGCTCGTTTACTTTTTTATTTTTTGCGCTGAGCGACACTTTTAGCTAAGTATGGTAGAGATGTTGTAATATAATGTAATGTCCTGTAAACATTTTGATTAGATCAAAATAAAATAAAAATAAAAATAAAATAAAATAATAAATAATTAGAATTACAATAAATTATTTGACTGGCTCAAATTAAAAAAAAATCATTAAAGAATAAATAATTACTAATTATAATTAATAATTAAACTAGCCTAGATCCATCTTAACTCCAAATCTATCAAGGGCGATCAAATCTCTTTTTACTTTAAAAAGGTTTGTATCTCAAGAAATTTGATCCCTCTCCGCACTTGGTAGATTCGTAGTTAAGATAGATTTACGCTAATTTTAATAGAGTGGGAAAATCCAACATAATAAAATGATCAATATCATAACTTTATTCATTAATGTTATTGACACATACTCTTATAAATGAAAAAACTATGTCACTTGGAATGACTAGTTGATGGTCTGTAAAGAGACACTCTTGTTAGATGTTTTTGAGCGAGGAGATAGATTTAAGTTGGCTTTAATAGAGTGGGAAAATCCAACATAATAAAATGATGAATTAGGATGAGGTATCATAACTTTATTTTATTCATTGATGTTATTGACACATAATGTGATAAATGAAAAAAATGTCACTTGGAATGGCTAGTTGGTGGTTCTTAAGAAGACACCCTTATCATATGCTTTTGGACCTGTTTATTTATCTCTAAGGAAAATAAACTCGTAGTGAAGCAAAAACATTTTTATAGCACACTGGAGGCCCAATATCTTATATTTTATATTAGATTTTTTTGAATTTAAATAAATGAATCATTTATCACAATCATTTAAATTAGATTATTTAAATTAGATTTAAATTTATAATAAATGTTTATTTCTTATATGCTTTTAGATCTTGGACCGTTTTATTTATCTCAAGGAAAATAAACTCTTAGTGAAACAAAACATTTTTATAGTATAATGAAAGTCCAATATCTTATATTTTGTATTAGATTTTTATTTTTATTTTTAACTTTAAATGAATTGGTCATTTATCACGATCAGAACTTCCAATTTTTTTTTGTTTTTTGAATTAAAAAATTAATAATAAGATTTAATATTTTTTGGCTGTAAATAAAAAATAAGATAATCTCCATTGCCAAAAGACTAGCGGGTGTGTTGGTGATATTTTATCTCAGTCGTCTTCAACCACCTCGATCATCTCATGTTATGGGCGTCCATACAACAACCAGTCTAATGACCTCTCATTTTTGCCACCCACGCACTAACAATCCGGTCAGTGCAACAGCACCTAACCGTCCAAATCGACTCATCATTTCAATTTTCGGTCCCCACGGAATCTTCTTACCAACGCAGAAATTATGCCGGAACCATTGAGTGACAAGTTCCAACTTGCCCAGAAGTATACTTTATCATGAATTTCATCCTCCTTAGAACTAACTTCCTCTGCCATCTAACTTCGTTAGAAAAAAATAATACCATTTACGTTGTTGGCGTGAGAAGGGTAGGTCTGCAGACTAGAAATCTCGCAGGAATTGTGATACTAAATGCTCTCTAATGTTTCAGAATTCATTGGCAAAGAAGTAGCAGTTGGGTGTCACCATGCCAGAAGCCGATGAACCGCTCAAGGCATTTGGATTTGGACTTGAATTAGTAACTGGGGAATGCGTTTCAGGAAGGTTTACAGTCACAGAAACATGTTGCCAGGTGATTAATTAATTGGTTATGTTCATAATTGATCTGTTTCTTAAATTTCATGATCAATGAACCAGAAATTTGGGTATCTATTACAAATTTTATTAATGTATTTTGGGGTTTGGAACAGCCCTTCAAAGTATTACATGGAGGGGTATCTTCCCTTATTTCAGAGGGTCTAGCTAGCATGGGAGCACATATTGCTTCTGGGTTTCAGAGAATTGCAGGCATAGAGCTCAATATCAACCATTTGAGAGCTGCAGCTCTGGGAGAGCATGTCTATGCACAGGCTAAGCCTATTACTGTAGGCAGGAGGGTTCAGGTTTGTCTTGTTTTGTTTTATTCAATACCGATACTTATGATCACACACGCACCATTGATTCGCGATATTATTTTTGTTGGTGGTTGCCATTGGGAAATCTTAAAGGTCCTGAGAAACTCTGAACAGAAATTTTCTGAACCACACATCCAAAAGTTTTAATTCGAAGTACAAATTGACTTGCACTTTTGCCATAGGCTCAGTCTACATGTCTGTTTCAAAATATATCATAATTTTTTCCTTGTTGACATCTCCAATTCTTGAGGTTGCCATAGGCTCAGTCTACATGTTTGTTTCAAAATATATCATAATTTTTTCCTTGTTGACATCTCCAATACATGAGGATTTGGATGTTAGCCAATCATGAATTCTGCCAACTCCAATACATGAGGATTTTGGATGTTAGCTAATCATGAATTCTGTTTATTTCAGGTAGGTTTATGAATGGATTTAATGGATAAGAAAGTGGGTTGAGATTATAGATTTAAATTTATAAGGGATAGAGTATGTTTACCCTGTAAATTTTAATAGTCAAATAACTACACAGATTTTATTGTTTAATTTGGCCCGGATTTATTATTATTAAAAAATGTTAATGGAAACTTAAAATTTATTGCATCGTAATAGAAAAGAGCATACAGTTTGTATATAGAAATTTATAAGGATATTGATGCACTTTTACTGTTCAACTTCATCTCTCCTTCAAACTGTCTTTCAAGTCATTTCAAAGATAGTGATCCAAAAAGTGCTCTTAACCAAAATCACTATAAGTTAAATCAAAAGGACTAGATGAAAGTTCAGTTCAGAGTTTCCAATAAAGACAAATCATTTCAAAGATAGTGATCCAAAAAGTGCTCTAACCAAAATCACTATAAGTTAAATCAAAAGGACTAGATGAAAGTTCAGTTTAGAGTAATCACTATAAGTTAAATCAAAAGGACTAGATGAAAGTTCAGTTCAGAGTTTCCAATAAAGACAAATCATTTCAAAGATAGTGATCCAAAAAGTGCTCCTAACCAAAATCACTATAACTTAAATCAAAAGGACTAGATGAAAAGTTCAGTTCAGAGTTTCCAAACTATTGTGAAAATTTGGATGGTTAAGGAATTAATAGTTTTAGGGGTAATTCAGAGTTTCCAAATTATTGTGAAAATTTGGATGGTTAAGGAATTAATAGTTTTAGGGGTAACTTAATTAGTTATGGCTATATAAATAAGTGTTATGTGTAAGGAGGTTTGAGATTTAAATCTTGTCTACAGAAAAAGTACATGTGCGTGCCTAAAAGTTATAGTAGCAACAATTGGAATCAATTTTGTGTAATACCAAACAAGACGAGCCAATTATATATATATATACTCACTCTTTGTCCGCTCAAAATTTATAACCAAAAATAAATAATCAAAATACAAGCATTATCCAAAAGGAAAAAGGAAAAAGTGAATTGTAAATAGTGTAGATCTTATGAAATAAGAGTAAACAATCTCAGGGATCAATGCTCAGAGCACTAGTTTGGTGACTTGCGGGCCTAAATGTTAAGTTCTAGTAGATTAGGACAAACAATCAAGGGTGAATGTTCACTCCTAACAGTCCAGGCCAAAAAAATCATACAGCAGTCGACGCCAAAAAATAATCATTTATACAAGTCCCTGGGGGAGTAGCTTCATGTGTCTACAAGCTGGTGTTGCACATCCACTTGCTAATATTGTGTATGTAATTGTGGTTATCCATAATATTGTGTATGTAATTGTGGCTATCCATACATCAGTTTAACTTGAAGTAACCATTTTTCCTTTTTCTATTACTAGTCTCATAATTCAAGAATACTTACACAGCCTTGTCCTATATAAATATTTGTAAAGCTTATTCTCTGTTGGAAAGTCCAGTATCCTCAACTAAGCTAACCATTTTAAATCATCTATAGTGTAGATGATCTCTTTTTATCTGTCATGATTTGCTGTTTATGGTTAATTCAATAACCAGTATCTTTTTCCTCCTCCATTGCGGATGCAAGTATCATTAAGGGCTAATAGTAGTATTGTCAAAGAACTGAGCTATTACTGTCAAAGAACTGAGTTCTAAATTTACAATGGCAGGTATGGGAAGTGAAGCTTTGGAAAATCTCCGCCTCCCTGTTTTCCTCACAAATAGATCCTTCCAATTTGCCTGAGAAATCCCTTATGGCAGTTTCAAGGGTAACATTCTTATCTGGTATGCCGGTTCCAGAATCTGCACGAGGGGCTACTGCTGCAATAAAAAAGGTTGCAAAGCTGTAAAGGACACTTTGTAATTCTGAAAGATTGGAAATTCGGGAGCGCAGCTTTTATGGAAGATGAAATGCATACTTTCAGAAGGGAGGCCTAAAGAATATCTAATTGGAGACAAATTGAAAGTTCTGATAGCTTCTTTTAAACATTCAATTTCCTGTGAAGCAAGCATTGAATCTAAGTCACAAGTCCGAAATATTATAAGGCTTTATTTGTTGAGTGTCTGCAAACTATGATGTTTTCTTTTTGGTTGGCAAAGGCAGTATCTAAAATCCTTACTGTAATTGCATACATTTTCAGGAATTCGAATTAATGTTTTCCATGGATTTTTCAGTTTTAAAAAGAAAGTTTAATTTCAAATGTTTCTGCTGTATTTAAACTTTAGGCATAAATTTGAATATATGCATATATTTTCAGTTAAAATACAAAATTAATCTCATTACAATGTTGCTGATGTATATAAATTCCAGGCATAAATTCATACAATGGTATTTTACAATGATCACGACTTTTTTCATGCTAATGTCTCGAGAGGGTCACACTAACAATCAATTAAACACTAAAACCAGGTAACTAAAATCAATTTGGCTAAGGGGAAATCATCTCCTCGGAGCTCATTTTCACAAATACACGATAGCTTTGCACGCAGATCGATCCTATTTCACTGCAATATTCTAATTTTGCTGTGAGAAGTATTTTCATAATAATCTTTTTGTTCTTAACGATTGTAAATTAGTTGGTGATAAATTGCATTTTTAAGGTAATCCTTGCGGTATGGTTGGTTTAGTTTTCAACTAGTCTTGTGTGAGTCGATCGGTAAGGAAGTTGGAATATATCTAGAAATTCTGGATATTATAGTAATAGCAGATAGAATTAATCATTTATCATTGAGTTTGAGTTTATGTTAATGTTGTAGTTTAAATAGACTGTTTTTCGGTCAGGAAAATGTAGAAATTTTGGCAAGATTTTGATAAAATGAGTAGAGATTTTTGTAATTCCAAGTTATAGTTATCAAACTTTAAGATTTTGGGTGCTCCAGAAGTTTTTGATGGTGTTGAATCTATTTCCCCATCAAAAACATGATTCAAACACGGCTATTTCAAGATTTTTTGAATTTTTTTATATAAATTCAACTATTTTGACGATCCATTGCAAAATTTTTAAAATTTTTTTACACTAATTCAACTACTTTTTGACAGTCCCAACAATTCCTCTGCCTCCGGATCCTTCTTCCATGTTAATTATTCCATTAATTACCGATACCGCCACAAAAAATTATTCTTATTGACTCCATACTGTTATGTTAATACTTTGATTGTCTGCCACATCTCCAAATTAATAATTGCATAGCATTTAATATTTAATATTCTATATACTAAATTTTACAGATTATACTCTTTATATTGTATTTTACGGATTCAATACTTTAACCACCTGTATGCTAATTACAGGAAACGACAATTATGCCTATAAATTAGCTGATCACGGCTGCCAGGTGGGGTTGGGTACCTGCAGGCATGCAGTCTCTAAATCTATGCGAATATTAGTCAAATTACACCACACTGCAACATTGCAAACACAAATCGCAGTATTAAAGAGCGGGATACGCCTGTCGTGAGCTGATCTATAAACTTTGCACAGAGGCTTAACAATATAGCAATTATGTCAAATGTGATGTGGTTACACCTTGCGGCTTGTTCAAGCTACGAAGAGCTACTGTAAACTAGCACAGAATTGGAATATATTACAGGTCTTGAAATAATTTATGAATACACGATTGACTGAGAATATTCAATCGGTACAGTTTATTGTTAAATTTCTTAATGATTCAAATCATAGTTACCAAGTTCGGAGGTATTGGCCATAAAAATTCCAAAATACCCGGTTCGATTCGGTTGGGCTGGAAATTTGGTAATTCGAATTCGGTAGGGGTTTGTGTATATAAAATTTAATATTTAAAATGTATTTTTTTGTTTGTGTATATAAAATTTAAATATTTAATATTTAAAATGTAATTTTTTTTCTTTGCGTATATAAAATTTAACATTTAAAATGTAATTTTTTTGAAAGAATAATTTCGGCGCAAATAACATGTAGACAGACATTTGTGGACGCGTTTCGAACCAACTAGTGTGGTTCATTGTCAGGGCAAGTTGATTTTATATTTACCAAAATATAAAATCATGGGATTTAGGTTAGATGGAGCTTCATCTATGAGATTTGTGTTGGTTCCCCTTCATTTTCTATCTCACATGTTGTTGAATAAACCAATGAAACTATAGCAATGTTACCATTTGGTTTTTTTTTATTAAGAAACATGTGTTAGCAAAATAATTGTACCTCTTCCTTAACTCATATTTGTTCATTTTTCTATTTTATTTTTCAAACAAAACTAGATTATGGTGCTTATGGTTTAGAAGATCATTCTTATGACTAAAACCTGTTAGAACGAACTTTTTTGTATCACCTCCAAAACACAATCCAATATCCTCCATTTATTCAAATCAATAGTAGAGATTGAATCCATGCACCGTTTTTTTCTATTATAAATCCAATATGAACTCCATCAAGTGAAATAGGTTGCCCTTGGGTGATAAACATAAACTCTTGCCTTGGGAATTATTGAAGGTACATTCTACATGCTATGCCTTGGCATTTAACCCCTTTGCAAAAGATAAGAGACAATGTAAGATACTCTTAAGCACCCAAAGTGGAAAAAAATACCTTACTTACAATTAAAGAATATGACCAAATTTGATGGCCATCTAAAGTATCTCTAAATTATTAATCAAATTCACATCTAATTCCATATTACTGAAAACCCTCCTCTCATCATTAACTTTTGTACACCTTTATTTATAATTAAATTATTTTTAATATTATTATTATTGTTTTTCATTTTTTTTATATTATTAATACTAAAATATATTGTCCACAAAAAATAATATAAATGTACAATATAAATTACTTAAAATATTTTATAAAATAAAAAATAATTATAATTCTAGAATTACATCAAAGATGTTAATAGAACTTAATATCATCTAATTAATTGGTGTAAAAAACATATAAGGAAAATTTACTATTTTTTAAAATAAAATAATTATAATTGTAAAATTAACCTCATTAGATGCTAATAGAAACACAATATTATCCAAATTTATTGGTGGTAAAAAACCAGTGAAGGTAAAAGATAAATCATTAAAATCTGATTAGTTTAAGTGGTGCAGTTGGAAATTAAAATTAAAAATAGTAAATCCTTAACCAATATATCAATCTAATGATTTCAAGTTGAACATGGAAAACTATAAAGGCTCTTTCCAAATAAATAAATATAATCAAATTTAGGTTAGAAGACAAACTCTTCCCATAACAATAGATTGGATTATTTATAATTTTTGAGGAATTAGAAAATAATTATATAAATTTATTTTTTAATAAAATAAATAAACTTATATTATATAAGTAAATTAAAGTGATCTAAAATAAAGTTTTTAAATAAAAAAAAAAAATAAAAACAAAAACAATTTATTTTATTTTACAAATATAGTTAATATTTTATGTATTTTTATGATAGAAGTACATCATAATTTTATATAGTTTTTTATATGTTTTTTTTAAAGGTTGTAGGTTTAAAATTATATAGGTAGAGTACCTATATTTTTATAGATTTTAGTAGTAATAGTTTTGAGTGGAGGAGTTTTTTGTTCTATAAATCAGTATAGATCCATCTTAATCACAAATCTATAAAGAGTAGAGCAAGATCAAATCTGTTAAGGTTCAAATCCATGTTAGAATACAAAACTTGAAAAAGTGTTGTCACCTATGGTTATATACTAGTTCTTTCAATATGTATATCATGTTTAATGTTTTTATTGTTTAAATTGTATATTTGAATACATAAATTTGGTGTTTTCTTTAACTATGACATTGGAATAAATTTATTATTATTATTTACATAGTGGGAAAAACTATCATAACTCATTGTTAAACCAACAATGAGGACAATCCTCACTGGCTACTCATCACCTTCATTACCCCATACATTCTCCCTATTAAGCTCATTAAGTTTTTCTCAACAAATGCCTACAATTATAGAAGTGAACTGCAGTGATTTCCTTAATTTCTAGAAACCAACTGCAGTGATTTCCTTAAATTATGGAGATCAACTGCAGTTAATTAATTTATTGTTGGGAGCTTCTGAAGTGGTCCAGTACTCTATTTGGAGTTGTCTACCATGATCTATGGAACCCCTGACACATAGCCAACAGAGGCTTGATGGAAGCTTGGCTATATATTTCTCTGTTTGATCCCCAAACTAGCATCTCAATCCCCTTCAGTTTTACACCATCAAGTTGAGAGAGCAGAGCTTGGAAGTGCCTTCCAGATTATCTGTGTTCTTTTATTTTCTGATTGCGTGAAGTTGTTATGTCTCCACCGTGTACTGTGCCCAGATTTAAAATTCCTTTCTCTCATTTTAGTGTTACCATGAGCCTATGAATTACGAGTTAATTTCAGATCCCAGACAATGTGCTTATAGAGCTCACGTCACCATTGTTCCAATACGCTGTTGTTTGTTGCGTTGAGGAGTGTGCCTACTCTCGGAAGCGTGGAGAGGGTTATTTCCGCATGGTGGAAATTGCCTTCAATTTGATGTGCTAGAGGCTAATAGACCAGACTGGCGATTGTGAAAGAGGTCGAACTGCGCAGGTTTTGTTTCCCTGTGAAAACATATGAAGGTCGACGTTTGTGGAGAAAGCAGCAAGAAGCGCTGGACTGAATTGCTGCGCGTGGGCCTTGTGAAAAATAAAAGAAGAAACTACCTCAAAGCTTAGCAGAAAATTTGTTTTTTTTCATTTGGAAGTGTGTTTAGCATCAATGGCTAGAGGTAAGTATTCTTGGGCATCCAGTTTTTAGAATTCTTTACAGTAAGTAATTTTTTAATTCCCCATATTGAGAATTGCATTTAGCTCGCACTCCCCTCCAGTGAACACCCGAAAATGTTATTGTAAAAATATGTGATAAAATAATGTGAGATAGCTATTGCTAACCTTCAACATTCTGATGGCAGTTCTTTGGCTTCTTAGGCTTGAGGATCGCATTCTCCACAGTAGCTTTGTTATTTTGTTGTTCTTTTTGGAATAGCCCTTTGATGGCTTCTTTGGCTCTTTGTTCCTTGGCTTCCAAGTGTGGTTTTTTTATATTTTTCATCTCCATCCCCTTTGGATTCACTATTACACTCCTGGGTTTCTTTTGTTGAACTGTTTGATTGTTATTTCACAGAGTGTTGGTGCATTTTATGTGACCTCGGTTAGGGGAAAGCCCATTTCCACATCCCGGATTTCCTCTCTTGGAAAGGCTTGCTTGATTGTTGGCTCCCTTCTCATCCTGATTCAATTATTGAGGGAAACCCAAAGAACCCTGAAGAGACATGGCAAAGCTGGATTTGCAGAGAATTTCACATCTCAAGGAGCAACTTTCAATTCACATGAAGAATTAACCATAAGCATCATGTGAACTCAAACGAGAAGAATTTCAATGTTAGAGGATGAACTAGTTTCACTCAGGAAGCTAAGTCACAGGACACGTCCCCTAGGGTCCCATGTCCCGTATTTTACATATTGGACACGAAAACGGCCCTAATACGTGTCGAATACGATTTTTACCGTGTCATAAAAATTGGAATACGTATTCGTCGTTTTCGTTCGTGTCCTAAATGTAGCATACACGTATTTCATGTATCGAATACGTTGCCCTAACGTATTTCGAAGTGTTGAATACGTATTGGGAAAAAAACACAAATTAAAGCTACGCGTGGTCTTTCGGGGTTATTTTCGTCTGGAGCAGTCGCCGTCTGGAGCTGTGAGCTGTCGTTTCGAGAGCAGGGTGTTCACTGTTTGCAAATTGCCTTTGAAGTGTGCAGCGTTCAAGAGTCAAGACCGTCGGCGTAAACCAGTAAGCCAACAGGAACCCGTAGTATTATCTGTGCTAGTGCATTTCTTTTTTTGTCAAACGAACAACAGGTTTAGCTAAAGTTAACATCCCTATGATTGCAGCGGCCAGCTGAAAATTTTGCAGTTTAAAACACACTATATGATTCTCCTTTAAATCCTTGGATGAGAGGCATCTATAACCCTTAATCTCTGGCCTTGTTTGAAGGATGAATTGTATCCTTGCATCACAGTATCGTTGAAATCAATATATCAGTATGCCACAATCTGAAGACTGTATTATACACGTCATATAAAGCCTATATCGGATATCCACAAATTGTATTTAAAACACATTCATAACAGTGACAGAATCAGAATAGAAAGGAGGCAACAATATTACAACAACCAACAATAGCAAGAGCTGTACAAAATGTTCATAAGGCACTGCCGCACTATGTTATTCTATGTGCCGAAAAGTGCGTGTTTTACCCCTTTTAAAAATACAACCAAGTTTAATGTCTGCAGATCATGGCACTGATCCATATCACTGTATTGTAATTTGTCACCAAACTGTCCTTACTGCAGCAACACCAAAACACTGTAATACTTCAGTTAATAGCAGTTCCTTCATATCATTGAACTGTGGCTTTTATATATCATCTAGTTGTGGTATAGATACCCTCATCCAAATTGTATCTTTCTGCTGTAGAATTGAGACCTTTACCCAAAGATCTGAAATTCTCACTGTCACTGTCTATCTGAAATCACAGAGAGACATCCGAACTTATTCATTGTGGAGATCCAAACTGTATATTGTGACTGGCACAAAACAAACCCTCGCTGTCCCTATCTTACTCTTCTGCGTTTAGTCCAAACTGTTCTTCTGTTTGTTGTCCGAATTTCAAAGCTTAACAGTGCAGAGTATGTAGTTTAAAATCTAGTTAGTTTTCATTCGAATTTTGAAAGACCTCTGTCACCTGTGCCTATCACTGCCCATGATCTCTATGTAGCTCGCCTTCCCAGTAATAGTCAATATATCTTCCAGGAAAATACTACCATGTTTGAACTTTGTACCTCTGAATCAGTGAATCATAAGTTGCTTTCATGACTAAAGCTTTAGTGCCACATGGACCAGCAATTAGAAACTAAATGGTTAGAAAAATGAGGCATGAGAATTTCAGATTGTGATAGGCTGTAGCCTGTACAGTGTAGGTTGTATTATAATTGGTGTTAGCCCTTCAGA
>APFE030145776.1:59882-96868 GCA_000404065.3 Pinus taeda | reverse complement strand
TTAGCATTTTAGTGATATATTTGACTACTTCAGCAAAGTTGGGAATGAACCTTCTAACAAAATTAACCTTACCAAGAAAAGATTGGACTTCCTTCTTGCGCCTTGGCAAATTCAATTTTGAAATAGCACTGACCCTATTAGGATCAATCCTAATCCCTTCTTCAGAAATAATATGCCCAAGTAACTTACCAGAAGTCAAAGCAAAAATGCTCTTAGTTGGATTTAAGGAAATACCAAATCGTCTACATTTGAGCAAGATCCTTTCTAGGTGTTTTAAGTGATCTTCTTCCCTCTTTGAAAAGACTGTGATATCATCAAGATATACTACCACTGACTTGTCTTTTTCTTCAGCAAAAGCAATGTCCATAGCCCTCTGGAAAGTCTCCCCTGCATTCATGAGGCCAAAAGGCATCTTGGCATACATAAATGTGCCCCATGGTGTGGTGAAGGCTGTCTTCTCCTGATCATCTGGATGAACAAGGATCTGATTGTATCCTGAGAAACCATCTAACATTGACATCCTTTGAGAGCCTACAATATTTTGTAGAATAAGATCCATTTTGGGAAGAGGATAATTATCCTTTAATGAAGCCTTGTTCAAATTTCTAAAATCTATGCAAATTCTTATTTCCCCATTCTTTTTTCTCACCGGTACCGGGTTGGCAAGCCAATTTGAAAATCTAATTGGAACAATAATCTTTGCATCAAAAAGCTTCTTCACCTCTTTCTCAATGAGTGGCATAAGAAGAGGATTGATTCTTCTCAGTTTCTGCTTAAAAGGCTTCTCATTTTCCTTGATTGGGATAGTATGTTGTATTATTGAAGGATCATACTGCTTAAGATCAGCATAGCTCCATGCGAAGACATCAATAAACTTTTTCATCAACTCAACATATTTAACCTTTAGATCAGCTGATAAAAACTTTGAAATTTTGACTAATTTAGGCGCTACTGAATCACCTAAATTACAGCTCTCTACCTCCTCTTCATTCGCTTGCAACCTTGGTGCTTTAAACACATCATTCTGATCAAAAAGCTTCTCAAGTGGAATGAGACCTTTAGGAATCAGATTGTTTTGTAGCTGTAACACCTCAGACTTTTCTCTTGTCTCTACCAGCATATTTTGCTGATCAATTTGACTATGTTCAAATTCTCCTTTCAACTCTAGGAAATTTGATATGATATGATTCGATTTGATAACTTTAGATTATACCGTAAAACACATTTCAACAAGGATACATTTCAATGCATCAAATAAAAAGGATACATTTCAGTGCATCAAGATTAATGTTGTGAATCACATTTCAACAAAGACGCATTTCAAACTTTTTGTGCCTTTATTTTACAAATTTCAAATGCGTGACCATAGTGGCCCCATGAGGTTCTTGGATGTTGAAGAAAGGGCACACAATGAAAGGCACCACTCGAGGACTAGATCATCTTTGAGCAAGGAAGAAAATATCGATGGGAGAGGATATCTCATAGATGTAACATTAAATGCTCTTGACTCTAAACATGTTGAAAATGTAACAAGAAAATCTTAATTTAGTTTTGTCCTCGAATTAAATTAGAAATAAAATTGTAATTCCACATCACAAGACAATTTGTACGAGTAACTAAGTTAATTTGACTTAATTTGAGTTGAGGGTCTAACTTGAGTAATGTAGAGTCTACTACATTATAAGAACCTTGGTTGAGTTTATTTTGAGTTGTAATTAATTAATAGAGGAACTACTAGGAGATTAGAAAGTGGCGTGTTGCTTCATGTGTTCAACGAGTTAATTGATGATTCACTCATAAATAACTCATGCATAGTTGAGATTGGAGTTTAGGGACAGTTTACTATCAGTGATATAATCATCTGAATTGTATAGGTGGTGATTGGAGTTTAGGGACAGTTTACTATCAGTTGTATAATCATCTGAATTGTATAGGTGGTGATTGGAGTTTAGGGACATCTGAATTGTATAGGTGGTGATTGGAGTTTAGGGACAGTTTAGTATCAATTGTATAATCATCTGATTTATATAGGTGGTGATTAGAGTTTAGGGACATTTTATTATCAATTGTATAATCATCTGAATTGTATAGGTGGTGCATGCAGTGAGAGGAAGGCATTCCAATTGAGGAGTTTCCATAAATAATAGGAGCTAATTCCCAAGGAAACAATGCAAGGAAATAGGGACTTGGGTCTGAAATTTGGTTAAGTATTGGCCTGGGTTTGTCTAGGAAGATGTGAGACAGATAGAGATAGTGTAGAGGTTGTTCGGGTTTGAGCAAAGCATTGTAATCTTCTCATATTTTCTTACTAATCAATATACATATAGCATGGGTTCATAGTTGTGGCTTTCCCCAAGAAATCATTGTGTAATGTGTTGATTGAATTATTTCTCTTGTATGCTTTGTGTAGTGTGTTGATTGAATTTTTCCTCTTGTATGGTTTGTGATTTTGCAATCATTTAATTATTTATGCTAATGAGTAGAGTAGATTCAAGTTTATTGTTTTAGTAAATTACAATTAGCAGTTTGAATTTACAAGGAATTTTTACAAAATACATATATGTGTATCAACCTTTGGTTTCCACTCTTTGTTTCGATGCTTGCCAAATGGTTTCCTCTATGCAAGAATCTTGAATACCATTGTTTCTCTGCAAATTTTCAAATTCCATCTTCCAATGATCTCAATGAATTGAATTGAAATGTTCATAATGCTAGCATTTTTTCACTCCACGCTTGCCTTCTCCTAGTTCACATTGATCACAACATATATTTTGACAAAAGATAATGTGCCATGGTTACTGCTATCTTGAATACCATTGTTTCTCTGCAAATGTTCAAATTCCATCTTCCAATGATCTTAGTGAATTGAATTGAAATGTTCATAATTCTACTTGCATTTTTTCACTCCACGCCTTCTCATAGTTCACATTGATCACAACATATATTTTGACAAAAGATAATGTGCTATTGTTACTGCTATCTTGAATACATTGCAAATGTTCAAATTCCATCTTCCAATGATCTCAGTGAATTGAATTGAAATTTTCATAATGCTACTTGCATTTTTTCACTCCACACTTGCCTTCTCCTATTTCACAAAGATCACAACATATATTTTGACAAAAGATAATGTGCCACGCTTACTGCTTTGTAATAGATAAGTCCAGAGCCAATCCATAGGAGTCCCACCCATGAAAAAATGAATAGATAACCACAGGAAAGAATGCATTGAGGCACATGATAAAACTCCATACCCTATAAGGGCTTGCTTCCACAATGCCCATGACATTAATGAAAACTTTATCCAACAATCTCCTCCTGATGGAAACATGGATAAATCTCCCCTTGATGGCAACAAATAGGCTTAACTCTTATTAACGGTGAAACTATTTTTCCTTCTCTCTCCCTTTGACATAATGGCAAATGGGGTATTTTTCTTAACATTGCTTTCCCATAAGTGCTCCCCTTGTCATCATCAAGGACAACTTCCCCTAAATAAGCAATTGTGAGGGAAGATTATCAATACTTCCCATATATTTTATGAATAATTAATGGAAGCATAGCTCTCTTATTTGTCTTTGAATTTGTAGACACAATTTGTTCCTATAATATATGGGAAAAGTAGTCATTTGTTTTATATTTTGTTTGGTTTGAATTGATAAAATTGGGCAAAGAGAGATGTCATGTCCTAAATAAGAAATATTTTGGAATTGCTTAACGTGCACCAAAGTTAAAAGAAAGCAATTGTCCTTGAATTTCTCTTTAATTTTTCAGAATGCAAACTTTTGTGATTCATATTGATTTTTCAAGAGAATTCTTCCGGTAAATCAAATTCCAATTTTTTTGGCCGACACATTTCGAACCACTAAGTGTGGTTCATCATGAGGACTTCTCTTTAATATTTAGAGAAGTGTTTCATTCAGAGATTCCACGTCTAAAATGTCAAGAGAATGATCATAGTAAGTCCACCAAGATTGAAGCTATCTAGAATGTACTCATTATCAACTTCACAAATGAATGCATTGCCTGCAAAACGATGAGATCCAAGATGTGTCCTCTCCATCAAAATAGACTTCATCGCTCATGCACCTAAGGCATATTAGGCTTGCCTCAACAATGTTAATGACATAAATGACAACCTTATCTAAGATTCTCCCCCTTTGTCATTGGATGGAAACATATAGACATAACTCTCATTAATTATGAGACTCCTTTTCCTTCTCTCCCCCTTTGACATCAATGGAAAAATGAGCGTTTTTCTTCGTAGTGTTTTCCCATGAAGTGTTCCCCCAGTCATTTACTCCCCTTGTCATCATCAAGGACAACTCCCCCTAAATAAGCAATTGTGAGGGAAGATTATCAATATTTCCCACATTTTATGAATACATAATGGAAGCATAGCTCTCATATTTGTCTATGAATTTGCAAGCACATTTTCTTCCCATAATATATGGGAAAAGTAATAGTTTGTTTTATATTTTGTTTTGTTTGAATTTATAAAATTGGGCAAATAGAGATGTCATGTCCTAGCTATTTCGCAATACTTCCCATATATTTTATGAATACGTAATGGAAGCATAGCTCTCTTATTTGTCTTTGAATATGTAGACACAATTTGTTCCTATAATATATGGGAAAAATAATCATTTGTTTTATATTTTGTTTGGCTTGAATTGATAAAATTGGGCAAAGAGAGATGTCATGTCCTAAATAAGAAATATTTTGGAATTGCTTAACATGCACCAAAGTTAAAAGAAAGCAATTGTCCTTGAATTTCTCTTTAATTTTTCAGAATGCAAACTTTTGTGATTCATATTGATTTTCAAGAGAATTCTTCTGGTAAGTCAAATTCCAGTTTTTTTGGCCAACACGTTTCGAACCACTAAGTGTGGTTCATCGTCAGGACTTCTCTTTAATCTTTATAGAAGTGTTTCATTTGGGGATTCCACATCTAAAATGTCAAGAGAATGATCATAGTAAGTCCACTAAGATTGAAGCTATCTAGAATGTACTCATTATCAACTTCACAAATGAACTCATTGCCTGCAAAACCATGAAATCCAAGATGTGTCCTCTCCATCAAAATAGACTTCATTGCTCATGCACCTTGTTATCACTCAGGTTTTCCCTTGGCTCCTTTAGGGATACGGCCGAGGTAACCACAGACCAAGCTTTGGACTGCCGGTCCTAGCCTACCAGCAGTCAGAGAGGGCTCTCTCTTCGGGATTTAGCTTTGTTTAGGAAATGATTTCAGGCTAGTTATTATGCACATGGTTTTTTGTTTAAGTTTGGCGGGATGAATGATCAATTCAGGCAGTGTTTGACATGAAAAGCGCAAAAGTTTTAGAACATTGGGCATGGAGTCAAGGATGTGGACTGAAGAATGTGTTTTCTTTGGCAAAGAAGAGACTACAGAGCAGGATAGCTGCACAAGGAATAATATCAGGTTTGAATGAGGATGAAATGGATGCAAGGAATGAAAGACAGCTAAGTAATTTTCATTCATGCTAACAGAGGGAATGTGAATGAATATCCTATAGGAGCAATTAAGAAATTCATACAACAATATTCATATACGGAGGAAACTAGTGCAAATATGAGCCTAAGAGGAATTCATATTATAGGCTAGTTTAGAAAGAAAACATTGAGAAAAAGCAGGAATTGAGGGCAGAGCAAAGCTAAGTGAGATCTGAACTATTCTTTCTTCCTGCAAGTTTAGATAATGACACAAATACGATATAGAAAACATAGCAACTGTAGAAATAGATGAGAAAACTTATTAGTCCATGAGGAAACACGAGAATTCTGCAATCTTGTTCTTCAGCCATCAAATACACATTTAAACAGTCCAAACACACATGTTCCAGCAAGCTCTGTTCATTGAATTTCTTGGAGCGTACACAGCAAACCTCAAATGAGTTTAACGATCAAGACATCTCTCCCCTTTTGAACAATGAACAGCGTTGTTTAAATAGGCAAAATATCTATTACAAGCAGATCTCAGATCGATCTGATGGAGTCACAGCTTCTATCCTAATCTGTCCTGAAATAAATGCAAGAAAATATCTATCTAAGCAGTGCTGGAGGCAGCAGTATTAAAATGGAGTTTAAGTATGGGTCATTTCTTGTGATGCGCTGGCCATTTGGTGATAACTGTGTAATAACTGCCCAGGAATCCTTTAGGCGGTTCCATAGATTTAACAAATAATTTTTTGCCTTTTTAGATTGTGGCGGTGGCTGGCTATCCTTCTGTTCTCCGCTTTATTCCACGCCTCTGGTATTGGATATCTTCCGCTTGCATTGTGTTCATTTAATTCTTTCAAAGCTACAATCACAGTGTCACACACCTCTTTCCCCATTTCAATACGGAGGTCTCTCAACTTCTCATCATCCTCATTCACGACAAGCTAGTGTTTTTCTGTATCTCCAAGCACTGGTACAACCTTAAACGGATACCATGAAGGGTCCCTTAAATAATCTTCCCATAAAGAGTGCATCTCCGCATACTTAGTTTGCCAATTAGAAGCGAACTTTCTCTGACATGCCCCTCTCCATGCTTCTGGATCAAGATCGCCCATCCTCTTTACAACGATTTGGCTATTCGCAGGGACACCTTCATTCAATATCTCAATAGCTGCTTTTCTTGCCAACTGAAGTTCATCATTGACTTCTCGTTCCTTACACATCAACTGCTGGTTCATGTCCTGCAGACTTTCCATTTCATTCTTCTTCTCCTGCAGTTCACTCTCTAAAGTTTCTATCTTCTTGATGTGATCTGAATTGCTGCCATGCTCATTCAATAAATGGAGTTTCGCCGATCGAGAATGATTTCGGGACTCTATCGAGAATGCCAGAACGATAAAGCCCTGGCGAATAGCTAGCTCTCTGATACCTCTTTTCTTATTGTCGCCGCATCGGTTCTTTCTCCATGTGAATATGTAAACTTTGCCCTGCTTTCACATTTCTGAACCTGCTTCTATGGCTGACAGCTTCGATCTCACGCCCTGGAATTTAACCTTGCAATAGATCTCTGAATCACAGCTCCTGCTCCACTTTTAGATCATCATAGATAAAATACCACTCTGGATCACCTTAAAGCTCGAGGAAACGCCAGAAACAGCATTTCAAAATATCGCACTGGGAATACATACATAGAGGGAAGACAAAACAAAAAATTGTATAAGATCGTGGCAGAATGCAACACCTCAAGATGTGAGGTATGCTCATACATCAAGAGGCTTAAGATGGACTCTGCAGGGTGGAGAATAAGCATTAGGGTACAAAATGCGCCAATATTCTTATTCTTCTGCTTATTTAGTGCCTTCGCCATCACCAAAATAACCACGACAGATCCTTAAATTCATATGTCGACATGTCAAAGGTTGAATCGATTCTGACATGGAGGTCGATAAGACGATTGGCATTGAGGAGCGATGTCTGGATCGACTCGTGTCAAATTTCAATCACCTGAGAGAATTTTATAATAACTGGAAGAATACGTGCTACACAGTCATGTTGTTCCAATAGTTTCCCAAGGGCTGCACAACCCTCAACAGCTGAAAGCCTCACTGAAAAATCCTGACCATCATGTGTGAGATCCTCAAAAATGACATGATGTCTGTCTTCAGATATTGTGGTTCAACTGTTGCAGCATATTTTCCCAGGTTTGTTGCCGCAGATACTCTAACCATTGGCCTATCATCCCGGCAGAGTTGACCATAGCTTTTAGACATTCAGGTGCACTTGGATATGCAATATGAAATAGCCCACATGCAGACACCCTTGCTGTAAACCGCTCACCCGCAGCAAGACTCTTCACAAGTGGAATGAACCAATCCACAAGATAATCTTCCTTCATTTGTGATCCAATACGACATAATGATTCCACAGCCTTATCCCTCACACAGGTTTCCTCAACTGTACAAAGAGTTTCCAGAGGAGGCAGTAAAACATGTGCATAATCCACCCCACCAACATATGGAATGAAAACTCCCAATTTTACTGCCATGGCAAGCAAAAGCTCATTATTGTCCACATTGTTTTTGCTCAGAAAGGGGATCAATTCCTTTCTGGTTCTCTCTTTACCCAGAGTACGAGCAATTGCTGAAAGCCTTCGAATAGAGTTAAGTTGTAGCTGAATGTCCTGATTCTTTAGTTCATCAATCAGCTCATCAAGCATCGCCTTGCCCTTGTTGCACATGTCTTGCAAAGCCATTTCAGATTCTTCATCAGTAGCCTTCTGCACATCTGTCTGTGGCATGGCCCCAAATACTCTTTCACTAAATGGTACCTTTGTTTCCTTGACCATCTTTTTCACAGTTATTGCAGTTGCAAGATCAATCGAAACAATTCCATGCTTATCCAACCGGACTCTTACTTTCACCTTAGCCTTTTCACCTTTTGAAGTCTGAACAAGATATGCTGAGCAAGGTTTCACAGGCAAACCAAGATCATAATGCACTGAATTTCTCTGAAGTTTTAGCTCATGAAAAGGATTCTGAACTTGATACTTCTCTTAGTCTTCAGCCAGATGCCATTCTCAACCAGAGTAAAATGAACCATGCATATATCAATAAAAATGTTTCACTGTCAGAGGAATTGGTAGGTGACTAGCTTCTGCTGTTGCTGTCAGGCAAAAAGAAGTGGCACAACTGCGGGAGCATAGAGTTTAAGAGGAAACACATGCACCCAAAGGAAGCACACTTGACATCCACAACTAAATCTGATTTATCAGTACTAGCATGCCTCTTTTTGGCAAAGTAGAAATAGTAGACAAATGCTCATATGACTTTGGATGGTGCACAGTTGGTGTCTTTGAGGCGATGTAAGAGGACATGTTTGAGAAATGTTTAAATAGTGCCTGGTCCATGGTCCTCAAGAATACATGCAATGACTTTTGTGCCTGAGGATTTTGTGCCCTTTTTGCCATAGTAGCAAATTTCAAATATGGAACATTGTTGTAAGCAAAGCATGACATATTTGGCCTGTACATATGTCGATCACGAAAGGTGAATACCTGCTATGAGCAGGAGGCTAACACACCTAAGGCATATTAGGCTTGCCTCAACAATGTTAATGACATAAATGAAAACCTTATCTAAGATTCTCCCCCTTTTCATTGGATGGAAACATAGAGACATAACTCTTATTAATTATGAGACTCCTTTTCCTTCTCTCCACCTTTGACATCAATGGAAAAAGGAGTGTTTTTCTTAGTAGTGTTTTCCCATAAGTGCTCCCCTGGTCGTTTACTCCCCTTGTCATCATCAAGGACAACTCCCCCTAAATAAGTTGTTAGGGAAGATTATCAATATTTCCCACATTTTATGAATACATAATGGAAGCATAGCTCTCATATTTGTCTATGAATTTGTAGGCACATTTTCTTCCCATAAGATATGGGAAAAGTAATAGTTTGTTTTATATTTTGTTTCGTTTGAATTTATAAAATTAGGCAAATAAATATGTCATGTCCTAGCTATCTGGCAATACTTCCCATATATTTTATGAATACGTAATGGAAGCATAGCTCTCTTATTTGTCTTTGAATCTGTAGACACAATTTGTTCCTATAATCTATGGGAAAAGTAATCATTTGTTTTATATTTGGTTTGGTTTGAATTGATCAAATTGGGCAAAGACAGATGTCATGTCCTAAATAAGAAATATTTTGGAATTGCTTAACGTGCACCAAAGTTAAAAGAAAGCAATTGTCCTTGAATTTCTCTGTAATTTTTCAGAATGCAAACTTTTCTGATTCATATTGATTTTTTAAGAGAATTCTTCTGGTAAATCAAATTCCAATTTTTTTGGCCGACATGTTTCGAACCACTAAGTGTGGTTCATCATCAGGACTTCTCTTTAATCTTTAGAGAAGTGTTTCATTCGAGCATTCCACGTCTAAAATGTCAAGAGAATGATCATAGTAAGTCCACTAAGATTGAAGCTATCTAGAATGTACTCATTATCAACTTCACAAATGAACTCATTGCCTGCAAAACCATGAGATCCAAGATGTGTCCTCTCCATCAAAATAGACTTCATTTCTCATGCACCTAAGGCATATTAGGCTTGCCTCAACAATGTTAATGACATAAATGACAACCTTATCTAAGATTCTCCCCCTTTTTCATTGGATGGAAACATACAGACATAACTCTCATTAATTATGAGACTCGTTTTCCTTCTCTCCCCCTTTGACATCAATGGAAAAAGGATTGTTTTTCTTAGTAGTGTTTTCCCATGAAGTGCTCCCCCGGTCATTTACTCCCCTTGTCATCATTAAGGACAACTCCCCCTAAATAAGCAATTGTGAGAGAAGATTATCAATATTTCCCAAATTTTATGCATACATAATGGAAGCATAGCTCTCATATTTGTCTGAATTTGCAAGCACATTTTCTTCCCATAATATATGGGAAAAGTGATAGTTTTTTTATATTTTGTTTCGTTTGAATTTATAAAATTGGGAAAATAGAGATGTGATGTCCTAGCTATTTGGCAATTCGAATTGAATAGGTCGTTGTTTAATTTTACATTTGTAGTCTACTTCAAATTATTCTCACAGATTTTGTTATTGTTATTCTAGTTGCAAATATGTGCCTAGTTGCAAACATGTGTCATGTGTTTATTTACTAATTAAATATGAAAAAAAATAGACACTGTAAATTTTCGACATGATAAATAATGTGAGAATCGGTATGGATGTATCTTAAAATTATAAATGAATCCCAATGTGATGGGTGCTAAATTGGTAATGATGGTGGTTTATTGCATGGCACTCTCATCTCTATCTCTCCCTATTTTTATGTAAACAAAGTGAAATAGAATGTCTTACAATTCATTTATCCAAACCTAAACCCAAACAAAATGTAGGGGGGAAATTAGATAACAAGATAAATGGAACCACCACCGGACTTCTCATAACAACCACATATGCTAAATTAATTTATTTATTATGCTTCATGCTTTCTTGAGAGGTTATAATATGATATAATATTTATTTCACACCAAAGTCCCTTCTTTAGTATTAATACCTTAAATTGATATTAATATGCTTAATTAATACATTTTTTATATATGACAATTCCATACTCTTGGATCTTACAATGTTTACCTCAATAAATAACAAATATCATGTATGAGCTTATCTCAACAAGTATTATCCATAAACGCATGATTGATGAATGCTGATGAGTACATCCTAAATGCTAATATTATTTATGTAAATCCCCACATTATATTCAATAAAGGGATGCTAGTTTATATATATATATATATATATATATATATATTATTATTATATATAATTATATATATATATATATATATTATATTATTATATATATAATATATATATATTCAATGAAGAGATATAAAATAGATATATTTTTTTACACAAGTAAGAAAGGATTTGCTATTAAGTTTGTGCCTAGACACAACAAGGTACATGGGGAATTTACATATTTCTCAAAATGACCAGAGCCTCTAAGGGAAGAGGAAGAATATCTCAAAATGATTAGGAAAATTTGAGCTACATTCTGTCTGAGTGCCAAAATTTAAACTTCTGCTACTATAGACTCTACAAAATTGGTCTTTCATCAAAATACATTTACATGGATTTGTCAATTCTCACTGAGGGGGATCAATTTACATTTGGTTTGCAGGAGCACTACTTGTGCTTCTTGAATCCTCATTGTTCATCTAAGCTTGGAGGTCAACTAGTTGTAGGCGCAACCCATCCATCTTGTCCTCCATGCGTTGGATCATTACCTGTTGATTTTGGAAAGTTTTGGTCAGGGCCAAAATTTGTTGACGTAGGTCAGATACTTTCGTGTACCACTCCAGAGGAGGGTGTGGACACAGGTGGTAGTGGTCAACCATTTGAGAGATGAAACTTGTAAAGACCCTTTGGGTGGTTGGGTTCAAAGAGGTGCGGGATTCTTTAATGCAGTGACCAGAAAACCACTAAGGGACATAGAAAGGGAAATTACTAGCCATACCTCTTATTCTTAAAGCCTACTTTTGTATTGTTCATATTCCTCTATACTTACTCGAACGTAAAGACCAAAGTTGGTATTGTTGGAGAGTTGCATCAGTGGTTGCCGACATTCCTGGAGTTTTTATCCTTGGAAGAAAAGCAAGCTCTAGCACGCTTCATTTTCCCTAAGGAGCGAGAGTTACGCTCAATTTAGAATTTGCAGGAAGGAGACTAACATAAATTTCCTAGAGAAGAAAGAAGTGAGAGAAAGGATGGCTTCCGAATGAGGGATAATTAGAACCAGCCCATAGAAGTTTCCTAAATCTATCTTAGCCACCCAATTTACCATCAAGTTTAACTATGTTGAACACTTTTCTTAGCTTCAACATGAGCTCAACATGCATGAGCGATTGCATTGAATTTAATATTTCTCATGCTTTCTAGATAGCCATCAACGTCGAAAATTAGAGGTGACTAGCAGTGTCAATTTTGCAGAGTATGATGGAGTGTGAGAAATATTGCAAAGGTTATGAATTTAATTCGAAACCAACTCTATTGTGATTCCACTCCATGTCTTCGGACAAGGTAGTTGTCCCTATGAAGGATCTGGCACGCTGTGAATTCCATTTGGGTGGCTTCCCACGAATATAGAGATTATGGGTTGTTGGAACACTATTGTCATCCCTTATTAACGATAATGAGCAGTGCCTTCCAACTTTGCAAATGTATCGAAATGATGTCACCTAAGTTTTAGCTTTGTACCTTCTTTCTTTGCGAATTTCACTAAGTGATGGTGAGATAAAGCGTGAACTTTGCCTTGTTGACATGGGATATGCTTCCAAATGAGTTACTATTGATCCTAAGTTTCTCTTCTTCTTGCTGGAAAGCTATGTTGGCTTCCTTGTTCTGTACCATTGATCCTAAGTTTCTCTTCCTTTAGCTGGCAAGCCATGTTGGCTTGTTTGTAAGCTTCCTTGTTCTGATGGCAAAGAATATGAAAAAATGACTTGCAAGAGAATGATTCTAAGATGCCCGAAATTCTATGAAGGAGGAGAGAAAGTGTGTTGTTCTGAGGGAGACACCAAGCAAATATGTTGAATGATTAATAAGGATTCCCCAATAAGGAAAACCATATAATTCAACAACATTGTTCGATCTTTTCCTTAGGCCCCAGGGAAACTTGGTTTTCATTTTTCTTTTGGAATTTATGATAATCCTCGTTTCTCCTTTGGGATTTATGATAATCTCTCCCCCTCCTGCCGCCCCTTTATATATAAAATATTAATATTAAGATAAAATGCTATTAGGATTTACAATTGTTCTGTGAAATTTAGTTTTTTATTATGATTAAAGTAATTCAAATTAATTTATTTATAAAATTAAACTTTTATTTTTGTGTGAGAGAAATATCTCTTTATATATCATATGAGGAATATGTATGATTTGGTCCTTAATGGACTCCTTGGACAAGAAGGCTCAAACACATAATTGAACACAAGTGGGGAGGATAACAACATTTCTTCGGCTACCCAACTTAAACCCAATTGACCACAATTTCATTGTATTTTTTCCCCAAGGAAAAATCATAACTTTCATTATATAAAATATTGGAAAATTACATGGTGTAGATGTTGCAAAAGGAGCATATGTAAAAACGGGTGGCCATATGCCACTCGTTGTATAGAGTCTGTGAACTGACTGTTACATAATTGCAACTAAAAATGAGATACATAATAACATACAATAACATAGTTTTGTGAAATGGCACAAAAATACAAAAAGGAGATCCATCTATGAACTGTGTAGATTCAGGTAGTTTATGCCACCTGTCCTTTGATCAATGAATGGCCTGTGAAAATACTAATATAACTCCTGCCCAATTTGCTCTTGAATCATCCAAGAACCAATAGGTTGATGCATTGTTTCCTTGGAAAGACTATCGGAAATCTTGTTCCTTTCCCTGTAGACATGACGACAAGATATATAGTCAAACTGAGATTTTAAAGTAATAATTTCATCCAACAAATTCTTGAGTGTGTGCACATGAAATTCTAACTGAATGTTGAACCAATTAATGACAAGTTTAGAATCACCAAAAATTTGTAGTTGTTAGCATCCTTTCTCAAGGGAAAATATAAGGAGAAGTCTAAGGCTATTTTAGCTTTGAATAGTTATTAGTGTGTCTCCATAAACCCATCTTCATCTTGAAATAATGATCTTCACTTAAATACACAATTTCTCCTCTACCACAACCATCTTATTGTGTCGAACCATCAAAATATGCCCAAGGAAAAGTCTTTTCGATGTTTTATGCAGATATGTTCATGTGTTGTTGTTTTTGTTTGTCTTCTGGGTGGATGTTATATAAATATATTATGTGTGTATAGGAGGAAGGCCAATTAGGGGCCTTTTATTGAAAAATGAGTTGGTTTCTTCCTATCCAAATACCCCATCAAACCAACAAGGGAAGATTTCGAAGTTTTGTAGGATGGGCTCTATTTCACCATGATTCCCAAGCTACTTGTATAGTGTCTCCCTGCCACCTATTATTGATTGCCAAAGATTGATATCAATGACAATGCACAAATAGATGATTGATTGATTCTACATTATTCTTGTATAATATACACCAGGAGGGTCCCTGAAAGGATATTCGTTGAATATTGTCTCCTATGGGTTCTTTATTATGCAGTAAACACCACATAAAAAAGATTTTCTTTTGTCGAGCCTTTTAATTTCTAAAGCGGATGCCACTACCAGACAGTATTGAGGGATTAATGATCGGAAAAAATAAATGGGTATCCTTCTTTCAGAGTATATATGTCGTATGGAGAAATTGCCCAGATTAATTCGTCTTCTTGTTCTTGTATTCTTATATGATCCTATGAGAGTGCATTTATATAAATTTCCTAGTCCTTATGCCAATGTATAGGAATCCTAAGATCTTTTACAGATTTCCATTTTTTACCAAAGATAGTAGAATTTACTGGGTCTTGAATGTGATCTAAACTCCTTATACCAGATACCTCCAAGAATTGTATAAGGCAAAGAGGAAGGATGCGAGCATTACCACAATTTCATCATATTATTTATATTATTATTTATTTAGATTTAGATTTATATGTATTGCATGACATTTTTAGATATTTAAATGATGGTAAAATTCTATGTTCTTGAATGCTTTCCATGGTATGATATATTTTTGAATAATTTTGGTTGCATACTATTGTTAATGAATGTTCTTTTTCTTAGGAAAAAAACTATAATTTTCATTCATTGTAATGTTTGACACACATAACTCATGTTTGTGTTGTTTGGAGCATCTGTTCTATGAGATTTTACAGCTTCTTTACATAAAAACCATTCAGAGTTTCAAAAAACAATAATTTTTATAGAAACAGTGCTAGACATCATATCAAAAAAAGGATAACATATCTTGTTGTGTAAATAGAACAACCTAGATATAACAAGTTTGTGATGATGAGCAGATATACTATGTGACCAAAAAAGATGTATAAATCAGTCTTAATTTTCCAAGGGGTCCATGAAAGGCCTATGAAAATACTTAGCTGATGCCCTCATGTTGCTCCAGTCCCTACCACAAATATTTTTCCAAATTTATACCTTCTTTTGATAGGCGGCCCGTAGTTTGGTTGTGTTCTTTGTATATGTGAGAAATGATATGTACGTGAAGCGGTCTTTAATTCTGAAAGTGTCATTAGCAAGAGGAGAAAGAATTATTTATGCACACTTCAATTTTGTTAATCTGGTTAAAAATCAACATTGAGTCCCATAGACGTGTAATTGAGTACCTCATTTTTTCATAGCAAAAAGTAATAAATGCTTGCATGCAAGAAGTTTCGCCTGGTTGTTTGTCCCTAGACCAAACTCCATTTTGACATGGAAAGTATGAGAGTCAGATAAGAAAAGGATGAATCCTCCTCCACTCATTTGACCCTGATTGCATGAAGCTCCATCGACATAAGCCCATGATCAAGATTATTAGGAAATTCTTCACCAATAACCCTTGTAGGAGGAAAATATTTTTCTTGAGGAAAGTGGCTAAGGATAGCAAGGGCTTCGAATGTTACATGATAGGAGATGATGGCTGGTCTTGGAATATTTCTTTGTTTTGCACCACCCACACCATCCAGCAAATGATCAAAGGGAGTGCCTTATGTAACCACCCCTCCCACATTTACTTGTTTTTACAAGCTCTCTAGGGTAAACATGAAATGAGTGTTACTATGACATGACCCGACCTCCAAGTTTCAGTTATGGAAGTGGGGCCTACAAACTGAAAACTTATTGATACCTCCTAGGAGCACTAAATCACCCAAAAGTTAGTCCACACCCTCTAATGATCAGATCTTGAGATGGAACTAAGTTTTCACAAGCCTAACACCCCAACCACACCCTTGACACACTGTGCATGTATTTATGAGGATCCAATTACACCCATAAGCATGCATGTATGCTGTTATGACTCAAATTCCTCAGTTTTGTGCCAGTGGTTGTGAGATCTATGCCACTTTTCAGACTAGCCTCCAAAATATTGCCCAAAACTGCTTATAATTTTCCAGAACATAACTACAATGATAATAATGCCAACCATTCAGAACTTGAGCAAGATCTTTACCTAGACATGCCTAATACATGATAGACATTTCGTCAAATATATGATGAACATAGAAGCTACAGATCATGAATTCATATATGTTTATAAACTTTTAAAGTTCATCTGAGAATCACCAAGAAGGATCTATGTCCTCTCAAGCTAGCTGCAAAAACACTTGTTATCCCATGTATTCATCAACCATTCAATAACTTATCAAATCATGAACAAGAGCCATAGCTAGAGCACATCATAGAACCATGCATATAACCAGCATATAACCAAAACAGAAATCATGAAAAATCAGCCATAATATCACATCATAACTAGTCCATCTGCTCATGAATCACAATATAGAAAATAGCTTATATTATCATATGAAAAAACCAACCAATCCAAGGATTTCCATCTACCACCCAACCATAGATTGGGCTAAACGAAATTCTCTTTTTCAGCCAATCACCCCCATGCCATATTCCAAGCATGAATGTGCAATCTCATGGGATAAACCAAGTCATAACTAAACAGGGACTCCAGAGGATAAACCACCTCCACCCTCAAGCCACCATGGTCTCATCTAAACTGTGTCCCGAGATCACAAAATCAAAACAAGCTTGGATGCCTCAGAATTTTCTTCATCATACCCAGAGGAATTTTCCTGTCTCCACCCACCTATCGAGGGATTCCCTAGGAAACCATCTCCACCCCCAACCCTTGGGAATTTTCTTGAGACCACCTCACCTGAATCCAAAATATTCTAGCAATCCAAAGCTCAACCAAAAATGAATCCCATCACACCATGGTTATCTAGGGAATGGCAAGGCAAGGCTGAAACCAATGTCAAACCAAGAAAAAAGCATGCTAATGAAAATAAATGAACCAAATAATCAAATGCATGCACCATGCATTCACATCCCAGCAAGGAAATCACACATGCAACCTGCTACCTACAAAATCTTCCTGTTGAAGCTACTAATTTAACTTTCTCCTTGTGCTCCCTTGTTTTCCTTTGCTTGCTTTCTTGCTCTCTCTCTCTCTCTCTCCAAGCCAAAACTGTCCAAAATCTATGAATTGTTTCTTTGATGCCTTTTTATCATTGATTTCTTTGTTTTCTTCATTTTCCTTCATTTCCTTCTAATTTCCCTTGCATGCAAATTTGTGTCTCTTCATCTTCCTCTTCTCCTATTTTCCTTTATTTTCATAATTAAATGCCAATTATTGCCTCTTTTCCTTTGTCAATTTCCATAGTCATTAATAAACCACAAGTGATGCCCACTATAATGTTTACCCACCATTCAACTTAGAATGTGTGTCATGTGATCTTGGTTTTATTTTATTTACATTGAAAATCAACTCGGGGTTGTTACAAACCCCTCCCCCTTAGGACAACACCGTCCTTGGTGTTCTATGATACTTATGACCAACCAAACATACTACCTATGGAGCTTTATAACATATCTCAACACATTATTTACAATAATATACACATACATACATATGCACATTTGTTATAAACAACAAATAAAAGGATATGGAGCCTGCATCAGCTACAAGGGAATCTAGAGGCTCACACCTTCACTCTCAAAGTAGTACTAGGATTCACCTCCTTCCCAAGAAGTCCAAAATCCACTTCCAAAATCAAAGCATGTCTGCAATGTCCAATGTTACAATCCTTGCGCTACTTATTCTCTCAATGAACAGCTACCAACCCATTGTTCCAGGGCACACTCCCAATGTGCTTCTGATTCCATCTAGCAATGCTAATGACCAAAAAAAAAAAATTCCTCAGCCTTCCCTTCTTTACTTCCCAATCCCTTGGGAAATTTGGTCACCCCCTTTCATGTATTCACTCACCTTCCAAGTTCCCCAACATACCCTTCTCTGCTTTCCAGTCCCTTGGGTAATCCATCCCATAGCAAGGTTTCCTCGTGTTATCACCCTAAAATGTTTGTTTCTAAGCTTTGGAAGGTTTGCCTTGTTTCTAGTCATAGTCTCATAGGTTTTGAGTCATCTCATCTCAACTAGTGCCATTCTCTTTTCCAAAAAGTTTCATAGCCTTATTCCATGTCCTAAAAGCCTCACCATGTGTTTTGACATCAGTTTGATTCCAAAGGATTCATGTTAGTCTTGGTCTAGTCTTTCCATGGTTTTTTTCGTGTCTAATATCTATAAAAGAGTCTTGTTGGTATGGTCAAATAGGATCAACACTCTGTTCTTGCCCATCACTGGTCCCACATCACCTAAAATTCCATGTGTCAAGCTTGTGTCAAGGTTTTCATAGTGAAAAACTCACTCTAGGTGTTTTCGTAGCGCAGACAGTGTAAAAAACCAGTTTTGCGCTACGAAATCACTGTACTAGGAGTTTCGTAGCGCACTACGAAACCCCTGAAGCAGCCTCTTTCAGCAGAAAAATTGTTTTTACTAGTTAACTTCCAGAAGGTTTCCTGAGCAGCTGAGAACTCAATTTTGAAAACTGAAAGAGTTGTTTCTTTATAACATTCTGAACTACAAAAACCTCTTTCATTTTCTTCAAATTAATTCTGAGGTGGGAGGAATTTATGGTTAAACTTGTGCTACGAAATTGTTGAAAGTCAAGCTTGGTCTTTTGGTTTTAGCAGTCTTTTCAAGATCCGTTTTTGGTCACATGAAAAGGTATTTTGGAATTATGAAGGAGGTTTCTCTTAATAAATTCTCTAGCTAAAATAACCTATCTCACTTTCTTCATAAGTGTTTTCAGTTGGGAGATAATAAGCTTTCTTTGAAACCCAAAATTCAGAGAACAGATTTTTCCTGTTTGACACATTGTTCAAGGATAGATTTGGGACAGCTGGAGACGTATTTTAAAAAACCAAGAGAGGTTTTTGTTCTAGAAATCATGGAATACAAAAAACTCATTCATTTTCGAAAAATTTGTCATGGATGAGGAGATAAAGGCTCTGTCCCACGTGCCATTTTCAGGGATCCTAAACCTAAAAACAGGGAAACATGTTCCCTAATTTCTAGGGTTTGTCTTCAGCAGTCAGATGACCACATGGGAGGCTTCATCAAATTCTACTTCTTGATGTTCCAAGTTGTCAAATAATGCTTTAAATGCTTAGATAAGGTTGTTGTAATCATGATAAGGAGTTACACTCCTTGTTGTATTAGGTCACTAGCACTCCTAGTTAACAGCTAGTTCTAATTAATGGTTTGTTTTATGGTTAGAATAGGTGTCACTGATGGTAAATTCGAATTCTCTTGATGAGGGATGATGGAATCCTAATTGTAAATGCTTTATATAGAGCAAGAGGTCGAATTAGCAAAGGGTTGGAAAATGTTAGAGATAAATACTGCTTTTGTAAATGCTATGCAGGGATTGATATATACAGGAGCAGTTGGACTTTTCTGAAGTTGAGATTCTTAGTGTACTTCAGTGAGCTTCACATTTTATCTTTGATATGCTTTACTTCCATAGTCTTAATTCTTATTACTCAGAATTCATGGAGGAACATGCTCTGACTTCCTTTAAGTGTTAAACTATGGTGAATTGAGTTCTTGGGTCCTATCTTTGGATGTTTTTATTCAATATTTTAATACTTATTACTTAGAATTCATGGTTACTCATGCTCTGACTTCCTTTAGGTATTAAACTCTGATCTATCACTTTAAATTCTTTCCTTTTGAATACCTTGATGTATCATTACTCGGAATTCATGCCCACATGCTCTGACTCCTATGAACTTCAAGTTATTGAGACTTTCTTGAATGTGTCACTCTTTCATTGAAGTATATACAAGCCTCAGTTTTATAAGAAGAGCTATTTGTTATCCTTATTTCTATCACTGACTCCATATCCCAATGGTAGCAAGTCTCCATCTTCCAATCTATAAACATATAAAATCACAAACTATAGAGTTAGTCATCTATCCATATCTTTAATCAATATCATTAACCCTTTGAGAGAGCCCTCTCAGGCTAAGAGGCTAAGCCTTAGCTAAAATATTGGTTTGAAATAGTTACACTGAGATAGTCTCATCAGCAGCCTATCAGGGTCCTATTTTGGTGATAACATTTTGGTGCGTCTGCCGAGAGCCTGAAGTCTATTTATTCCTGAAATTAAGAGGCTGAACTTCTGAAGGTAGCAGGAGCTCAGACATCTTTTTGAGGCCGCAAAACTACCTTGGCAAATCCACAGATCGAATAAGAAATTGGAAGGTGACTCGACTGCTAGAAGATCAGTAGCTTGATGAAGTTTCAAGATGAGTTCCACTGCAAGAATTAATGCCAGGTATGCTCCTATGAATCGGTCTCATATCCCTGGTTTTCCAAATCCTATGCCAAAGGTTGATTGGTTAGAGGATCTTCCGATATTCAAAGATGAAAAGAAAGGCAATGCTGCTCTTCATTTGGTTAGGTTTCATATGCATGTACGCAATATTAAGGTTCAGTTTCCTGAAGATTGTCTCATGAGGATGTTTATGACCACTTTAGAAGGAAAAGCATGGTCTTGGTATAAAAGTTTGGAAAATGGTTCAATATATTCACTTGCTAATTTTCATGATGAATTCTATGAGATGTATAAAGAATGTCATCCTTCCTTATTGTTGCTCAAAGATTTCTATAAACATTCTTTAAGTCTTATTCAGTATTTGGAGGTTTGTTATGATGATGATGAATTTATGGATGAAGAAATTTTAGAGGCTCTTCATAACAATACATTTCAACACCAAGAAGAAAGTATAACATCCCATGAAATGCATTATGAATATCAATAGGGGTTTACTTATGAAAATCATATTACATCCTCTGAGATTGATGTAGAGATGCAGCAGACTTGTCAGTCTTCGGATCATTATCAAGATGAACATGATTACAAACACCAAGAAGAAATGTTGAAAGAAATTTTTTATGACCCTCAGGCAGAGGAAAAGGTTGTTCATTTTTGTAATTACTTGCAGCAACTTACACCAAAGAATGATGATAATAATGAGGAAAATTACATTGTTTGTTGGAATCGTTCAGAAAAACAGTTGGATAGCTTGTCAAATAAATGTTGTGTAGTTGAGGATCAGTTATTTGAAGATATAGAATATTATGGGAATCATCAAACTAACCATGTGTTTTTTGACCCTATAGCTGGCTACATGGAAAAGATTTACTTTTCAGGCTTCCAGTTATATTTTCATCTTGAAGAATAGTTACACCTCATGCTGCCTTGGTTATTTCAGTATCTTGCTTATTTTTGCTTCAAGCACAGTCAAGAGATTCAAGTGTCAGATCAGATCGACGACTGGCTTCATTGGAAGTTTCATGTTCCTTGAGCTACAAGTGGATATTGTAGCTGATAGGGTAGGTAGGAATGTGCAAATAAGCTCAAGGTAGGTTGATTGAGCATTTGTTTCAGTAAGTGCAGTTTGAATTCTTCTTTCAGAAATCATTAAACGTTTGAGGAGCAGATTGGGCAGAAGTTCAGAGTTTTATTCTAGAAATGGATAGCGGCACTGGAGCTACAAGTTTTTAGTATACCACAAGGGTACACTATCCCTAGTGGAGCCACTGTTATCACCCAAAAAAAAAAATTTCTAAGCTTTGGAAGGTTTTCCTTGTTTCTAGTCATAGTCTCATAGGTTTTGAGTCATCTCATCTCAACAAGTGTCATTCTCTTTTCCAAAAAGTTTCATAGCCTCATTCCATGTCCTAAAAGCCTCACCATATGTTTTGACATCAGTTTGATTCCAAAGGATTCATGTTAGTCTTGGTCTAGTCTTTCCATGGTTGTTTTCGTGTCTAATATCTATAAAAGAGTCTTGTTGGTATGGTCAAATAGGGTCAACACACTGTTCTTGCCCATCACTGGTCCCACATCACCTAAAATTCCATGTGTCAATCTTGTGTCAAGGTTTTCATAGTGAAAAACTCACTCTAGGTGTTTTCGTAGCGCAGACAGTGTAAAAAACCAGTTTTGCGCTACGAAATCACTGTACTAGGAGTTTTCGTAGCGCACTACGAAACCCCTGAAGCAGCTTGTTTCAGCAGAAAAAATGTTTTTACTAGTTAACTTCGAGAAGGTTTCCTGAGCAGCTGAGAACTCAATTTTGAAAACTGAAAGAGGTGTTTCTTTATAACATTCTGAACTACAAAAACCTCTTTCATTTTCTTCAAATTCATTCTGAGGTGGGAGGAATTTATGGTTAAACGTGCGCTACGAAATTGTTGAAAGTCAAGCTTGATCTTTTGGTTTTAGCAGTCTTTTTCAAGATCCATTTCTGGTCACATGAAAAGGTATTTTGGAATTATGAAGGAGGTTTCTCTTAATAAATTCTCCATCTAAAATACCCTACCTCACTTTCTTCATAAGTGTTTTCAGTTGGGAGATAATAAGCTTTCTTTGAAACCCCAAATTCAGAGAACGGATTTTTCCTGTTTGACACGTTTTGTTCAAGGATAGATTTGGGACAGCTGGAGACGTATTTTAAAAAACCAAGAGAGGTTTTGGTTCTAGACATCATGAAATACAAAAACCTCATTCATTTTCAAAAAATGTGTCATGGATGAGGAGATAAAGGCTCTGTCCCACGTGCCATTTTCAGGGATCCTAAACCTAAAAACATGGAAACATGTTCCCTAATTTCTAGGGTTTGTCTTCAGCAGTCAGATGACCACGTAGGAGGCTTCATCAAATTCGACTTCTTGAGGTTTCAAGTTGTCAAATAATTCTTTAAATTCTTAGATAAGGTTGTTGTAATCATGATAAGGAGTTACACTCCTAGTTGTATCAGGTCACTAGCACTCCTAGTTAACAGCTAGTTCTAATTAATGGTTTGTTTTATGGTTAGAATAGGTGTCACTGATGGTAAATTCGAATTCTCTTGATGAGGTATGATGGAATCCTAATTGTAAATGCTTTATATAGAGAAAGAGGTCGAATTAGCAAAGGGTTGGAAAATGTTAGAGAGAAAGACTACTTTTGTAAATGCTATGCAGGGATTGATATATACAGGAGCGGTTGGACTTTTCTGAAGCTGAGATTCTTAGTGTACTTCATTGAGCTTCACATTTTATCTTTCATATGCTTTACTTCCATAGTCTTAATTCTTATTACTCAGAATTCATGGAGGAACATTCTCTGACTTCCTTTAAGTGTTAAACTATGGTGAATTGAGTTCTTGGGTCCTATCTTTGGATGTTTTTCTTCAATGTTTTAATACTTATTACTCAGAATTCATGGTTACTCATGCTCTGACTTCCTTTAGGTATTAAACTCTGATCAATCCCTTCAAATTCTTTCCTTTTGAATACCTTGATGTATCATTACTCAGAATTCATGCCCACATGCTCTGACTCCTATGAACTTCAAGTTATTGAGACTTTCCTTAATGTGTCACTCTTTCATTGAAGTATATACAAGCCTCAGTTTTATAAGAAGAATTATTTGTTATCCTTATCTTTCTCACTGACTCCATAGCCCAATGGTAGCAAGCTTTCATCTTTTCAACCTACAAACACACAAAACCAAGATAGAGTTAGCCATCTATATTATCATTAATCAATATCATTAATCTTTGAGAGAGCCCTCTCAGGTTAGGGAGGCTAATCCTTAGCCAAGAGTCTGGTCTGAAACAGTTACACTAAGATAGTCTAATCAGCAGCCTATCAGGGACCTATTTTGGTGATAACAGATTCCATGCATACTACCCCTACCCACACCACCTCCAGTTTCACCACCTTCACCCCCATCTTCGCTCGTACCACCTCTGCCACCACCGCGAGTCAATATGGCAAGCACGATAAAGTTGTCGTTGTTCAAGGGAGTAGAAAATGAAGATCCGGGCCAGTTTTGGTTCAAGATAAAAGATGTATGGGAAGCATAGGGAGTTATAGATGACAATATAAAGAAAGAGACATTGGTCAACTCTCTGCAAGATCACGCGCTGACCTGGTATATTAAGCTTTATAATGACAATCCGAATGCAGGGATCACAGATATCCAAATTCCACTGAACAGAGAATTTAGCTGGCTGAAGTCAGAGGCACAATCGATCATTTGGTTCAAGGATATCATGATGATACCAGGTGATACCCCCTAGGAATCAGATCAGAGGCTGAAGTGCATGATTCGCGAAGCTAATATGACTTTGACGGATGGACAACACTGCGAATGGTTTGTAGGATCACTAATGCCACATTTGAGGAAAGCGTTGTCACAACAAAGGTTAAGAACTCAGGTAGAGGCCTTGGAGATCGTGATGAAGCTACATGAGACCTTGATATAGGATCCTAACCTGGGAGTTTAGCAGATCCACGCGCAGTTGAAAAACTTATGCCTTGAGATGCAGAGTCTGAAACAGGACAGGACAGCTCGCCTGGAAGTGTGCAAAGAGGTATGGTGTGTTAAATGTAAGGGTCAGGGCCATGACAAGGACCATTTCCCAATGTTCACAAATTACCTCACGGGAGGAGGACCGATGTTGTTAGAGGCCCAAGCAGGACCTAGCGCGGTGCCTTGATTGTGGTGCGCGATTTGTCAAACTGCCATTTGTTGTAGCAGTACACGCAGAATTCACCACAGTTGTTCTGTAATTTTTGTAGATTAGTGAGACATGATGAGCACACCTGCAGAAGCTATGAGTTGATGATGGATAGGACTCCCACCTATAGAGTTCAGGCCGAAACGTGGCCCCTTGACCAGAATGTAGGAGTGGTGCAAACCAGATTTTAGGAGCGCGGACGAGGCCGAGGTGGAGGAGAACTTGGAAGAGGTCACAGAAATCTGATTTGTTACACTTACGGGGGGGCAAGCCATTATGCCCGTGATTGTATGAATCCAATGCGCCCATCATGCTTGTATTGTACCTTGTTTGATCATGAGATAGAGGACTGTCCCACACTGATAGCGAGGTTGTGCGAAAAGGGAGAGCTCCAACCTCCCCCGACTCAAAACCTGCAAATGATGAGGTCTGAGCCACGCGAGGAAGACCCTAACGTGAACATTGTGCTCCAAAGTGGAATTACGACAGGGGATGATAGAGGCAAGCAGCCTGAAGATAGTACTTGGGTTCACAAGGCTCTGACAAAAGAACCAGAGTTTGATTTGGAGCGTGCTAAGGAAACCTTCATGGAAGCTAGGAAGAGCTTCACTGATGCCTCCACTTCAGGAAGTAAAGACAGATCGGAGCCAGAAATGGACCCATCAATGCTCACGAAGTTCCTAGAAACATGCATGAAGCTACTGTGCAACAGCAAGGCTGTAAAGGGATTGCAGGAACTCATAAATAGATGTGTTGGGACTGCACCAGGATAACCCTGCATTGTCTGAAAGATTGGAAAGCATGCGACGAGGACAGGAAGAGAAATGAGATTGACCGTGCAGATTGGAGAATATGAAATGGACCAAGTGATTCTGGATTTAGGATCAGACGCAAACGTTCTGCCGGAGCAGACATGGGAGCACATGGGAAGGCATACACTACAATGGTCTCCTATCCAGTTGCGAATGACGAACTAGAAAAAAATCATACCTATGGAGATATTGTAGGGAATCGTCGTGGATATTGAAGGAGAAAGCACGCTAGCAGACTTTGAAGTGATAGAAATTTTTTATGACAACAATCCCTACCCCATGCTATTAGGAATAGATTGGGCCACTGACATGAATGGGGTGATAAACCTGAAGAAGTGCAAGATGATTTTTGAGAAAAATTATATGCGTGTAGTCGTACCTTTGGACCTTGCAGAAGGATCACACTACACGGAGCTAGTGCACGACTATGAAAGCGATAATGACTTAGACTTCATCTACAAAGATAACCGCATGAGAGCAAGAATGGGTAAATCCCACCGTAGATGGATGAATCTCATGGGAGTGTGAAATCTCATGTACGTCAGATTTGGATGAAGAGATAGAGTGATGGCAGAACCGGTTACATGAGGTAACCACGCTAAACTGCAACATGATGACAAGATCGTTGTGCTACGTATCAATGGAAGTAAGGGATCTGCCTACTTATGATGGGTTAAGCGAGGTAGATGGCTTCCTGAACAGATTTAAAAGAGAGGTGTCGAAACAACAACATTTCGAGGCTTTGAAATGGGTGTTATGCGCTACACCTGAGAGGTGGTGGGGTACGCACCAAGGAAGCTTTAAGGACTGACGCAAATGTAGGAGAAGGATACGCATGCATTTTGGGAAGCCTCATATGCGACTAACTGACAAGTATGACAAATGGGATGATCCACACACACACCTCACCAAGTGGACAAAGGTCTATGGGGAAGAGCCACAACCTGAGTGGGTGCACCTATTCTGTCATACCCTAGATGTTATACCCATGAACTGGTATATAGAGATAGAGCTCCGCCATGAGACGAGTGAATGGGCTATCTTGCACGAAGGGTTCCTATTAACCTTCACATTTGAGGATCGTTGGTGGGACATTGTTGATGACACACTACAAGCAGTAAAAGCAACTATCTTTAAGATACCCCAGGAGCCAATAGAATTGATTCAGCTGGAATGGGCTACTCATTTCAGCTGCGCGCAGGAGTGTTATAATGTAAATACTGAAGAAGGTGACGAGGATCCATGAAAAGTTAACATTCCATAAACTGAAGGCTATTGTGAGGTTCAAGGACCATTGATTGAAGACCCTGACATAACCGCGTTGGTAAATACAAAGCAGGTGAACATTGGTACGGAAGCCGAACCTAAGTATGCAATGATCGACGACTACTGGGATGACGCGACAGTGGATATGGTCTCTGAGTTACTCCACAGGTACCAGGACCTATTCCCAACCAAGATCACAGACTTAAAAGGAATCATCAAAGATTTAGGAATGATGCGGATCACATTAAAGCTCGATGCGAAGCCAGTTAAGTGGAGGCCTTACCGCTTGAATTTGAAGTACAAGGAGAAGGTCCGCATAGAACTAGACAAGATGCTCGCATCTGGAATCAATGAGAAGGTGGAAGAATCCGATTGGGTAAGCCTTATGGTGGTGCAGGAAAAGAAGAAAGAGGGTGAGATAAGAATATGCATGGACCTCAGAAAATTGAATGACACGTGTGTGCATGATCCATTCCTAACTCCATTCACAGATGAAGTATCGGAAAATGTCGGTGGATAGGAAGATATTCTTTCACTGACGAATTTTCAAGATACCACTAGATCAAAATCGCACTGGAAGATAGGAAAAAGACAACCTTCCTGACTAAGTGGGGCTGCTTTAAATACATTGTTATGGCGTTTGGATTGAAGAACGCGTCGGCCATCTTTTCGTGCATAGTTGTTGTAGCATTCAAAGAATTCCACAAGTTCTTGGAGGTTTATCTAGATGATTGGACTGTATTTGGACTAGTTAAGCACCATGTAGCGAGCTTACGCTTGATGCTGGATACCTGCCAAAGACACCAAATCGCGTTGAACTTAAAGAAGTGTATGTTCCTCATTCCTTTTTGGAACCTGTTAGGACATGTGGTTTGCAGACAGGGACTGATGGTAGACCCCGCGAAGATTGCAGTGATTCTGAATTTGGAAGCACCGCGAAGTGTGAAACAACTGCGCGCTACCCTGGGACATACGGGGTACTACAGGAAGTTCATCAAAAGCTATGCCCAGATCACCGTGCCGATGGAGAAGCTGTTGAAAAAAGATGTCACGTTCTGCTAGAACAATGACTGTAAGAAAAGCCTGGATGTACTAAAAGAAAAAATGGCCTCTGCACCGATTTTGGTCTTCCCGAAATGGGACGAGGAGTTTCATGTCCATGTTGACACATCGTGTATAGCAATGGGAGTGGTACTAACACAGGAGGGTGGAGAGGGCTTGGATCACCCTATCGTGTTCACGAGTCGTGGGTTGTCTAAAGCAGAAAAGGACTATTCCACAACTAAATGCAAGGGATTGGCTATGGTGTACGCACTCCAAAAATATCAGCACTATTTGCTAGTGGGACACTTCAAGATGTATACAGATCATTCCGCGCTAAAATACTTGGTCAATAAGCCTGTGTTGGGGGGCACATATGCAGGTGGCTTCTATTGTTCCAAGAATATGATTTTGAGGTCGTTGTGAAGCCTGGCTGCCTGAACACAGGACCAAATCACCTGTCGCGTATTGAGACAGGAGAGGAACCTACTAGTCTGGAGAAAGGATTACCTGACACATAGCTCTTTTCTATGCGTGTAGTAGATGGAAACTTTGAAGACATAAAGCACTTTCTCATGACTGGAACTGCACCAAAAGAATACTTTGTCCAGCAGAAGAAGGAACTGGTGGTGCACGCAGTAGTTTTTTATGTCATCGCGGGGCGCCTATATAAGATGGGAAATGATGAGATACTACGAAGGTCTGTATCTGAATTTGAATGAAATCATAACCTCGCGTACACACATGGAGGCATTGCAGGAGGACATTATGCAGGGCGAGCGGCCACGCAAAAGATTCTCCACGCATGGTTGTGGTGGCCAACCCTTCATCAGGATTCAAAAGCACATTGCAAGGCAGGTGATGTATGTCAAAGAATAGGTAAACCATCACAGAGGGACGAGATGCCTTTGAATATGCAAATGACGCCGCATCCCTTTGAAAAGTGGGCGATCGACTTTGTCGGACCCATCAAACCTCAGGGAAAGACGGGCGCAAGATACATCATCACTGCGATAAAGTACTGACTTGTTGGGAAAAAGTGTAGCCGGTAAAAGATTGCATGGCCACCACGACCGCGAAGTTTCTGTTTGAACATGTATTGACACGATTTGGATGTCCAAAGATCTTGATGAGCAATCGTGGTACACATTTCCTTAATGAAACAATCAGTACGCTAACAGAAAAGTTTCAGGTGTATCATCAGAAAATCACACCGTATCACCCACAAGCCAATGGGACAATAGAAGCATTTAACAAAATACTGGAGATTGCGTTGACCAAAGTATTCAATGCGTAGTGAATTGATTGGGACCTGCGCCTACCTGCAGTATTATGGGCTTATAGGACAACCTGCAAGAAACTGATGGGACAGACACTTTTCTGGTTGGTCTATGGCGTGGAAGTCGTAATATCAATGGAAAATATTATGCCTAATCTACGCATAGCAGCGCTCACAGGTATGAGGGACCACGAAGCCCTAGAGGAGAGGCTCGTACAGTTGCAGGAACTCAAAGAGGAATGGTTTTTGGCTAGATTCCATCAGTAGATACAAAAGCAGTGCGAAAAGGCCTAGCACGATCGACATATTAAGTTGCGCATCTTCAAGGTAAATGATCTTGTGTTACTATATGACAGTAAGTTTGATAAATTCCAAGGAAAGTTCAGAATCCATTGGTTGGGACTGTATGTTGTTAAGGAAGTCACAAACGGAGGCACGGTGCAGCTGGTAAAACTAAATGGAGAACCTTTCCTAGGCAAAGTGAATGACAGTCGATTGAAGCCATACATAGGTTGCCCGACTATCTAACTAGCAGACAAAAGCACAGTCTTCATGCTCCAGGCAACTGAAAGAAGGCGCGAGACTATAAGCAGAAGCAGGGGATGCAGGAATAGATATAGGGGAGCAGTCCCGACACTGTGGTTTTAGAACAACACATACAAGAGATACAGCAGGCAGCCACTCAGTGCATTGCCAACCTTGCAGCCATCCAAGCAAAGTTGGGAGGTCTCTGTGTGAAGATCTCCGCACCAACAAAGTGAGTCGAAGGCAAGTCACGATGTTTGTGTTGGGGTCTTGTTGGGCGTGGGATCCCCCCAAGGCAAGTTTTGGGGCTTAAAGACCAAGTTTTGACTAAGTACATTGTAAAGACTCTGTAATTTGTGGGTGTGGATCGTGAAGTTGTAATATAGTCATAGGTTTGTCCACCCGTACTTTTGTAAATGTAGTGTCAGTTTGAGAAATCTACCCATGGTCCGCAGACCATGGGATTGTATAAATAGAGCGAGGCTCTAAGTGTAAAGAGACATCTAGAAAAGGAAAGAAGGAAATCAATCCATGAAGCATTGAGTCGAAGGGTAGAGTTGTGTCTTTGGGTCGTAGAGTAGGAGAAGGCTTTGCAGCTGATGCGCAGAGACCTAGTAGTCCGCAACTGAGTGCGCGGACCCCTGCAGCTGAGTGCACAGGGCAGGTTGAGTCTGTAACCATTGGAAGCATTAATAAAGAGAAGTTTTACCATATTTCTGTGTATCTTTTCTTGTTTTATGCATTGAAATATATTGGGTATGAATTGCAAGTTTACTATTTATTTACTACGCAAACTCATATAAATGTGTTGAGTAAGTGAATATAATATAAGGTGTTTGTTTATGCGAAGATAACTAACTATTATAAGAAGATAAGTAAGATCCACGGTGTGACTTGGGGAAATAGTGTAGATCGTTGCTCCAACAGTGCCAAAGCCCCACAACCCCTAGTTACGGCTACTTGAAGGCAAATATAACAGGGCATGGAAGCCCCGCAGGTTAGGGAAGTGTGCAAAGTAACCTGCGCAAAGGTATTTGTAGTTGGACTAAATCAACCCCTCAAAATTCTCAAGGTTGCGGAAACCTAGTTCCAGCATCCCCCCATACTTATTTCGAGTGAGACCTCAGCCCACGCTCCGCAGACTGTTGCCGAAAGAGCCAGTAGTATAGGGATTTGTTTGGCTAATTAAACTCCAAACCTGGGTTAGGCCCCAACAAGCCAACACATAAACATCCCAAGAATAGTCCTAAAAAAATTGCAGTACATGCATGAAAATGTGTTGTTTAAGTGAAAGGTCTACGTACACAGTTACAATGATGAAACACTAGTTCCAGTAATGGAACATTAAATGAATTCATTCTTCTCCAAAGAATATTTTTCTCTCCTATGCCAAGTACAGAATCCAAGAATAGCTCTCTAAAGCTTAAGCCTCCAAAATCCTTCTGCTTGAGCTATGAAGTTTCTTTTATAACAAGAGGAATGAGCTTTCATATCCTCATGACTCTTGAATTAGCCTCATCACTCTTGGACTTCTAGTGTGTCCTTTAGACTTCTAAACAACTCTTGAACTTCTAAATGACTTTTGTACTTCTATACAATATTTTTCCATATATGGCTATGCGACTCTTCATGTTCCAAATATGACTCTTGGACTTCCACACATTAAATTTTATCATTTTTTAAGAATACATTATTACATTCCACATGATGCGGCCTAACACATGGACACATATCAACCATTTTGATGAAACTTGTTGATCTAGGAGGATCTCGTCAGATCAATTACATAAGTTCAATGTCATCTTCAGCAATTTAGTTCGATGTCGTTTAGTTTCGACAGTGTTGTTTATGCTTCAGATTGTTTAAGTGATGTCAAAGGTCATGTAGGATAGCCAACATTTCATTTTCATTAATGGATTTGAGTAAGTTATTTCCTTTAAGTTGGCAATTTTCAAAGGCAAGGGTCCTTTCTTCTTACATTAAAACTACATCAATGCCATGATTGAAGGCATCAGAGTCCAAAATAAAGTTTTTTTGTGAATTCATATGTGGCTAAGACATGAGTTGTGCACATAGACTCCTTAGATTTATGTAGATATTTGGTTTCTTTTTAAGTCCAATAAAATTCCCCCTTTAATAATGTTATTAGAGGTGCTACTATTTGACCATAAATTTTAACAAACTTGTGGTAATAGCCTATTAATCCTAAGAATCCTCTAATATTCTTCAAGATTTTTGGAATTGGCCATTCCATCATAGATTTATTTTTTTAGGGTCCAATTTTACACCTTCATGAAATACAATATGTCCCAACTATTCCACCTCTTGAACCCAAAAGGCACACTTGGAAGGCTTTGTGTATAATTGTTGGTTTTCTAACAGTTTTAATACCCTATCAACATGTTGTACATGTTCTTCCCAATATTTGATATAGATTAGTATATCATAAAAAAATACTAAAAAAAAAATTGTAAGGAAGGGTTTGAAAATGGAATTCATTAAGATTTAAAATGTTTGAGATGAATTAGTAAGGCCAAATGGCATAGCCAAAGACTCATAATGAACTTCATGTGTTTTGAAGGATATTTTGGGAATATATTCCTACCTAAAATTATTTCCATGATATCCCAAATAAAGGTCCAACTTAGTAAAGAAAATTTCTCCTTATAATTCATCTAATGATCCATCAATGACAATAATAGGAAATTTATCTTCAGTGGTAATTTTTTTGAGATATCTATAATATAGACACATGTTACATGAATCATCCATTTATATAAACATTTCCATTAGTGAAATGAAGCACTTTGGCTAGGTTGAATGATGCCAACCTCTAATAATTCTTGAATCACACACTTGATCTCACCCTTTTGTACATATGAGTACCTGTAAGGCATAGTGTTAGGTTCTACACTTTTTGGTTGAAAATGAATAGCATGGTCATGATCTTGAGTAGATGGAAGACCCTTAGGCATATCTTGAATTTTTTATCCCTGTATAGAAATTACCTGCAAAAAAAATCTTTAAAAAAAAAGTATAAAAGGGCAAGAATAGAAAATATACATAGAGATTTTTCTCCTAGAACCCAAAACTGAGAAAACCAAATTTATTTTTCATTATATTTCTATCAATGTTAGGATGCACTATATACATTTTGAAGCATTAATAAAGCCCCAATCCATTAACCTTGTATTAGAACATAATCATAGTTCCCTTGACTATATCTACAAAATACCATGTCCAAAACCATCATGCCCAAAACCATGTCCAAAAACCATGTTCACCATGGGTGGGTCCGCCAACCATCTTTGGGTACGTCCCCCATCCTTAGGTCCACCCCTTTGTGACCCCTCCCCCAACTTTCCTAGCGTAATGTAACAGTGCCTAGGGCTAGTCGTGCAAAGAATATAACACATACCCAAGATTCTTTGACTTGTTTTCTTTGCACACAAGGGGCTACATAAGTATACATCCATTGATCCACGGACGTAACTTTCATTGTTTCTCTGCAAAAAGAAAACTTCTCATTTCTCGTAAACTTTATCAATGCATCTGTGACATTCTTTAAAGCATCCACCTTTACCAGCAACACCTTTTCATATTTAACCATATCCCTCACAAAGTGATACTAAACATCAATATGCTTTGTCGTCAAATGATAAGAAGGGTTCTTTGCAAGAAAATTGCACTTTCACTGTCACAATATATCCTTATAGTATTATGTACCAATCCCATATGTGAACACAATCTCTGCAGCCAAACTTATTCATTCGTTTCATGAGTGGTTGTCATGGATTTAGCCTTCATAGTTGAAAGTGCCACTAAATATTATCTCTTTCTCACTCGACTAATTGTTCCTCCAAATAGGTTAAAAACATACCCACTTGTAAATATTCTCTAATACATATCACCAACCTAGTTTATATCAACAAAGCCACATATTCCTAACACTCTAACCATTCCTTGTCTTTCTTAGTAGCACAAACCATAATCATTAGTTCCATGGATATACCTAAAAAACTGCTCTACAAATGTCCAATGCTCATTCCCTCGTTTTGAAATAAACCTTCTCAATGCTCCTACTTCATGTGCAATGTTTGGTCTCATACATACCATTGCATACATCAAACTACCAATTTCACTCGCATATGGAACGTGAGACATGTCCTCTTCCTCTTCTTATGTCTTGGGACATTGTTTCGCAAATAACTTTACATCTATAGAAATAGGAACCTTCATTGGTTTACTATCCTCCATATTAAACCTCTGCAATATTTCCTCAACATACTTCCTCTAGTTTAACCAAAGTTTCCTCTTTTCTCGATCTTGTTTAATTTCCATGCCAAAAGTAAATTTTGCAGCACCAAGATCCTTCATGTCAAATTTAGAGGACAATTGGGTCTTCATGTCCTAGATAATTTCTCTGTCATTTCTTATTAGCAAATTATAATACACATACAAGAACAAATAAATAACATGATAACCAAGTAATTTATAATACACATACTAGTCCACTTTTTTCCTTATGAAGCCAAGTTCTTGTATATATGTATCAATTTTTTAATACCACATCCTTGGTGAACGCTTTAACCCATATAGAGACTTCTTTAACTTACACATTGATTCTTTCTTACCCTTCACTACAAATCATTCTGGTTGCTTCATGTAGATATCTTCTTCCAAATCCCCATGTAGTAATGTTGTCTTCACATCCATTTGTTCTACCTAAAAATAAAAAGAAACAACAACAGATAAAAGCAATCTAATAGAAGTGAACTTTGTAACAGGAGAAAAAATATCACCAAAATCAATTCCCGACACCTAGAATAACCATTCTCTACTAACTAAGCATTGTATTTCTAAATTTTCCTTCTACATTCATCTTATTCTTAAACTCCCATTTTTTCTAGTGGGTTTTCCTCCAATCGAAAATTCTACCATATCCCAAGCCTCGATTTTGTCCAAAGTTGTCATTTCTTCAACCATGGCCTTCTTCTAGAGCTTCACATCCTCTAAATCCATTTCCTCCTTTACAGTTCTAGGATCATCATGAGTAATAGATAAAGAAAACATTGAATATAAGATAGATATATTATACCTCTCTGGTTGCCTTGTTTCCCAAATTGATCTCCTCAAAACTAGATTTTGTGGTTCATTTTCTTCGATCCATGTTCTTCTGTGGAGTCTAGTTCTTCACCCTTTAGATCAAACTCTATCTTCTATCATTTATTTTTATTCGCAAGAATTTTGTTTCATGACATCCTTCACTTCTCTAAATACCACATCTTGATTGTACACTATCTTCTTTGTTTTTGGGTTCCAAATCCTGTAACCTTTTAAACCATCTTTATACCCAATAAAGATGCACCTTTCATATTTACTATCCAACATAGTTTTTTTCTCCTTTGGAACATGTACATATGCATTGTAGCTAAATACCTTGAGATGTGAGAGAGAGGGTTTCTTACCAGTCCATACGTCATGTGGAGTGTTATCCTCCAACATTGATGAAGGTGATCTCTTAAATAGGTAACATGTAGTAGCCACTGCCTCTACCCAAAATTATTTCCCTAATCTAGCGCCACTAAGTAATGTGCTTCTTACCTTTTCCTTCAGCGTCTTGTTCATCCTTTTTGAAACTCCATTTTGCTGAGGTGCATATGGAGTAATATTTAGTCATGATATACCACACTTCTTGCATAACGCTCCACCATTATCTATCCTCAACACCATAATCTTCTTCTCTATCGTTTTCCATCGAGCTTTAAATTATTTAAACCTTTAAAAGACTTCAAATTTCTTCCTAAGGAAACATATCAATGTATTCCTCTACAATTCATCTATAAATAAGATGCAGTACACATATTTACCCAATGATGGTACTAACATAGGTCCAAACACATAATTACGCACAAGCTCTAATATTTCATCTACCCTCTTAGAACCAGAAGGAAAACTCACCTAATTCTACTTTACATATGCATAATGTTCATAGAAATGAAATCCAGAGAGAAATTTGACATGTCTTCTACCATACCATTACCATGTAGTCTCTAAAGGCCCTTCTCTCTAATATGTCCCAATCTTTGATGCCACAACATAGTCTTCACCAAAGACTACAAGATTTTATACTCCACTTTCAGGAACAATAGAATTGTTGCACCCATTAATAATAGTATTTTCTAGAAGCTTGTATAGTGTTTCAATCCAAACTCCCCGCATCAAAATCAATTCTCCTCAAACCATCTTGAAATTATCTTTCTCAAACATTGTATTTACACCTGCATCATCAATCCTGCTTATAGACTACAACCTTCTTTTGGGTCGAAGTTGGTCCTATGCTATGACAGCGGTCATTTCGTCGGTCTTCCGAGTTATAAAATTTCCACATAATGGCAAGATCGTGACGATCGACCAGCTGGCTTATTTTGCATCCGACCGTGCCTCTTCAGAAAGTATTCAGCATGTCGGTAAGACGACCATCCCTTACAAGGACGTGGGTGTAGGATTAGTAAAAGATTCTAGTTTACTAGGAACTTTTCCTCTCCCTCCACTCCACGAAGTGTCTTCTTTCGCTTCCATTCATATGATTACGTCCAGTACTATTACTCGTGATGATCCTTGGATTATCCCTTCTGAATCTGAACTAGACTCGTTTGGCATTTCTATGCCTTTGAGTCCATATGAACGGGCTTATGAAGCCTTAGTATCTCTTACCGACTCGCTTTCAACCAAAATCGACCAAATGAATGTGGTCCATGAGGACTCATTTTCTTCCTCACCTTCAGCGTCAATAACATTTCCCGAAGTTGTCTCATCTGACGAACACCTTCGTGAAATCCTATGTGTAGACGATCTACCATGGGAAGATCTCCATCATAGATCTTCGTCCTTACCTGAAGACGATCGTTTTGAAAATGAATTCTCATCTATTTTTACCACCGAACATGTCAATGATGCT